>JAHWFP010040071.1:65672-128517 GCA_023313725.1 Lithobius niger | reverse complement strand
CCCCCCCCCCCCCCCCCCCCCCCCCCCCCCCCCCCCCCCCAGTTGTATGTGTTTGATTAAAAAAAAATATTGTGAGTGTTATCACGAAGTTCATTTGGGCCATTAACCTCGCCACCCCCTCGGCCACAGCCGAAGAAACCTTTCTCCAAGCTCCCTCCTCCCCACCAAAAGAGTTAAGGTACTACTACTGTAATATTGAAACTTCTGCTAGTGTAGTGGCTAAAAAAAATATATCGTGGGGCTTGGGGGGGGGGGGGGTAGATGCTAATTATTTAGTTGATAATGCTATATTGTTTGCATTAAAAAAATACTGTCAGTGCCATTATCATGGG
This sequence comes from Lithobius niger, assembly GCA_023313725.1. Taxonomy (NCBI): domain Eukaryota; kingdom Metazoa; phylum Arthropoda; class Chilopoda; order Lithobiomorpha; family Lithobiidae; genus Lithobius; species Lithobius niger. The sequence goes on along the minus strand of JAHWFP010040071.1, from coordinate 128,185 downwards.
GCCTAGCAATGAAATAAAAGCTGGCGGCGCTAAACGCCTATATTTTTAGATGCTACTTGTTTGCATAAATAAAATACTGTCAGTATAAGCATGAAGTTCATCTTGTGCCGTTTTATCTCCCCCGCACCCCTTCCCTCACTTAAAGTGAAGAGTACCCCATCAAAAAGTTGGGTTATAAAAACAGTAAAATTGAAACTTTTGAAAATGTGGAAGGGGTGGGTCAAAAAAATGCACCGCAGTGGGGTATTTTTAATTATTTTTTTTTGTGGGGGGGGGACGGGAGGCACCCCTAGAAACAATTATGGCCTATCGTTCGATGATAAAAAAAAAATTCGCCTAACAAAACGTTTTGTTGCCGTAACATTGAAACAAAAACGGTCAGTGGTGGATGAATTTTTTTCACGAACATGAGTACAGTTTTGTGGGTCTAATAAGAAATATATTTGAACTAACAAGTTGTGCTTCTTCCTCTCACCACCTTTCAGGTTCATTACATAGTTGCAATGAAGGCGCACTCTACGACGCTAAATTTAAAATGCCCCATGTTTCATTGGTAAGCAATTCAACAGTCGAGAAGAAATCTAACCATTTCTTCGTCCGTTCGTTCCACCTTAGACCAAGATCGAATGGAACGATAGCATACCTCAACTCAGACTAATACCTCACTCGACCTTGGTACATGTGAGCTTGAGGTCACGTGACTTCCCACAGGCTGTGACAGAGCACTCGTATGTCACAGCTTCTTGCTGAACGTCATCAGGCTCGCAACATTTAATCATGGACTTGTACACTATCGCACTACGTGATAGTATAAGAGTTCCATGGTAGAAAGTAGTACGAGTTTTCTAAAATCCTGACCGCCACGAGAAGAAATGACAAAAATAAGGTACGTGCTACATTTAACACTGAAATTGGGCACGTGGAGCTCTTAGTAATTGTTAGATGATTTCTTAAAAAACTACATCCGGGAGTATATCGAGGAAATTTAATAAAAAATGGCCAAGCCGCTACCGTCCCTTTAAAGCAATGGATGATTTTGTACAGTAGTCCATTCTGAAACCAGTTTGAGCTAGTACGTGTTCATTTAGCCTCTCAAATTAAATTATACATTAACAAAGCCTTGTGTGAGCTGAAACTTGAGTAATTTTACTTTTTTTTATATGTTTAGGTATGCAAGGATTACCTGACGCGATCGAGTGGGGACGGGCATATTCGGCTTATATACAACAAATTTATGCCAATGGAACACCTGTCCATGTTTCTACGTCAGGCCTTCTAATGCATCCATTATTCAAACTACCAGCAACGGTCATGTTACGGAAGTGGCAACTGGTAAAATTGGTGTACTCGAAATAAAGTGCCCATATTCGTCTAATAATCTGCGAATAACACACTTGACTATAGATGGACTTGTAGAAACCTGTAAGCCATTCTTTTTGGAGAAGACTGGGAATAACATACAATTAAAAAGAAGCTCAAAGCACTACAACAGGTGCGGGCCGAGTGCGCCATTATAAATGCACCATTTTGTGACTTTTGTGTTTTTACAGGAAGTGAAACCAATGACAGTTTCTTTGAAAGAATTGAATTTGGTAAAGTGTACTGAGAAAATGAATTGCTGCCGAGGCTACTATATTTTTACGAATCTTTTATTTTGTGGTCCCGTCATTACTGTAAAGAGCTGCTGTACCACATGACAATTGAAATTAATCAGTTTCACGTGATATTATGAATGGCTGCTTCAGTCCATTAAAAAAAAAAGTTGTTTCTGAAGACCAACCACAGATTGTTAAAAAAAAGTAAAGCACGAGCCCTTTTTTGGTCTTTTAGAACGGCTTAGTAGATATTGAAATGTTTTTTTGTTTTTTTTTAATTTGACCCAATACACCATTTTAAAGTTCTGAGAGCTTTAAAATGACGCTAATCTCAATTTGACACCCTTGAATCATTTCCAAGTTAGGGAGCAAGAAACAAATTATAATTCCCGGAGAAGTATTAAGCTACAAGCACACAACTGAACATTTACATAAAAACGTAGCACAGGTTTATAATTGAGTGCATAAAATGTTGAGTGCATTTATGGGCCAAAAAATAAAGTAAAAACACCACCCGCCACCAGACTATTTTACAAAAAAATACTTGAGAAACAATTTTTAATCCTCAAGGACATGCTTCACTCTGGCAAATGTACTCTTCTCGAAAACAATGCTATTTTGATATTGTGCCTGTTTACACGTATAAAGAAAACATTACACTGCTTTTTGTAAAATTTGCTGAAAATGTGGAATTGCTAGATTCCACATTCATGTGACAAACCGACATTGCTTTAGCACCCGGGGACTGCCGTGAAAGCTAGTGTGCAATAACCCCATGTCATGTGCTGTCCCCGGATGCTATGGCAGGAGTTGGTCTTCTGGACCATCGATATTTTCCCATCAACACCTCTTATAGGCAAGAGCTAAAAGGTTAGACTGGGTCTGATACCGAGTGATATTGATGACTGCGCTGAATGCATTGGAACCAGAAGATTTTATTCATTTTCTTTGATCCTGCGTGAGTTTAGTAAGTTATTAGCAGTATCCCATATCTGTTATCTATTAGAATCGACCTGCCTGCTGTGCTTCAAACCGCAGAAGACGTGGGTGTAATTCAACTAAATTGAATGAAGCATTTTGCTGCCAACTACGTCCCTTTACGACGTCTTTAGGCTGAGCATAAGACATAGGGATGCAGAGGAAATTCCTAATGTTTGACCGGCTGCTATTTTGGATGGGCATAATGCCGATTGTACGAAAAGGTAGATCCTTTAACCAAACTTACATTGCCAGAGTTTCGCTATTTTCTTTTAACCCCTTAAAAAGTTGTGATGGTGTTCTGGAACTTTTGGGACACTCTGTACACGCATACCGATTTTGGCCGTGAGCCGAGCACTTTTCATTTTTTCTGCGTTAGCATCGTAACTCCATACCTTGATTAAATCCTTCATCACTTTCGATTTCTGTTAATGGTTCCTCATCAGTGGTTTGACCGAGTGCAGTTTCAGTTTATGGTGAACGAAAATCGTGAAACGAGAGAGAAAGCTTCAGTCGGGAACAATAACGGATTTCTAGGTAGGCATCAACCTGCTGGCCGAATTTAAGCTCACGTTTGTACTCCGATACATTGCTTTGAACGATAAGACGCATTTGATGAGAATAGATCAGAAAGAGTTTTTGAGAAATTAATGTGTCATACCTTGTCCTGTTCCCGTTTCGTTGCTCTTTCTTTTCTTCTCTTCTGGGAAGTTATTTCACGAGCATTTTTTTTCGTTGGAAAGATAGTCGGTATGTAATCGACGTCACCTCTCGGCATGGGATACCCACTCACGAAATGCCGGTTACAAACACGATGCCTTTTATTTGGCAGCCAGTTCTTTCTGTTGATCATTCTGATCCATAATGTACGCTTGTGTTTGGGAATGCGATAAAAACGTACATTATTTTGTTTAGCAGTATCGTTCAAACTATTCGTACAGCCAACAACGCAGCAGCTGACCACCATCTTGGATTCTTGCCACTCGTACGTAGTTATGAGCATGCGCGAAGTTCAAGTTCTGGAGTTAGTCGAAAAGTCTCACTGCCTTGCCTTTCAATAGCCAGCTGAACAACATTCTAACCATGCAGATTATTATGCTGGATGCGTGTACTCAGGATTTCTGTGTAACTTGTAAAGTGATTTATTAAACAATCTAAGTTAATTAAATTTAATTTTTATATTTACATGAAAACAAAGTTATGGTCAAGTGGGCAAATTATCCATTATGTGAAGCAAGTTGGGTTAAGTTTGCAGACCTAAACATGTCGGCACAAATAGCCAACTACAACAGAATTTGTAGGGTGGACAAAATTGTGACAACACATCGAAGACGTTTGGCAAAACAACAAAACAACCAAATACACTTCGGATAAAGCTGAAGCACAACGTGTACAGGACACTCTTTTGAAGCCTAGGAACTGGCTGAGAAAGAGGTTTGAGCTTGCTAACAAAAGAAGATGTTGCACTGCTACCCTTTCCCAAAGACTGGAGTGTTGTGATAAATAAGACTGATAATGGTCGCTCTTTAGAATGCCCCATCTTGGTTTTAGAGGTCAAGTTACTGTCCTGCAACCAACTTTTGGGGCTAACCAAGAGGCAACCACTTGTCACCCAGAAGAAGCTGTAACGTTAAATATGTTACGAAACCACTTATTTTGTCATTGCACGTGTAATGCAGATTGTATGAAATAAAAATTTGAGTAGCAAAATAGAGAACTATTTTTAAAAATATCTAATCCACTTTTTTTTTTTTAGTAATACAGTGACGTTGGTAGTATAGAATAGTTTTCTACTCATATTGTCACGGACGTCCAAAGCTGCACACCTTTTAGACGTTGTTACTCAACAGTTACCTGCTCCAGTGCAGTTTTTGGATTTACAGAAAACAAAGGAGCGAATTCGTGGGCTGGCTTGCTTGGCGAAGGAAGTGTTAAAAAACTTGTCTGGTGATAAATGGGGAGCTTTCTGGACCACAGAGAGCTTTTAGAATTCAACAACAAAGTACAACATTTGGAAAACAATATGTCAAAGTCATTGAGTATAGAAAGTAGCAAGAATTAGGCTGAAATGTGCAAGGCTTTACAGTCCGTTAAAAAGTTGAATGCAAAGGTCAAAGTAGAGTCTCGAGGATTACAAACTGGCATTGAGAAATTAAAAGTAAACTTGGGTTGAATGCATATACCTGCAATTATGAGTTCTTTGGCATGGGAAAAAAATTTAGAATGTGTCCACTCGTCAGAAGCTCCGCATTTTGGCTGGCATACAACCAAAGTGTGCAGATTCACTGTGGTTTTTGAATTCATACGGATTGGAGCCAGAACACTTGTTGCCGTGCTCCTCAACAAGCACTGTCTTTGGATCTTCCCTTGCCGATTCAACAAATACAAGCGAAGCACGAAGCACTCGTATTGAAACTAATTTTGTTCTTGACAACTGCTACGTCAGTGATAAGTTTTAACGTCTTTGCGTCTTTCCGTGCTGTTTCAACAGATACAAGAAACTAAACACTCTTGTGGAAACTAATTTTAGTTCTTGACGACTGCTGTATCATTGATATAATAAGCATGGCAACGTCTTTGCGTGCTAATTCAACAGACACAAGAAACAAAACACTCTTTTGAAACTCATTTTAGTTCTTGACAAGTGCTGCGTCAGTGATAAAATGACCACGGCAATGTCTTTGCGTCTTTCCGTGCTGATTCAACAGATATAAGAAACGAAACACTCTTATTGAAACTAATTTTTGTTCTTGATGATTGCAGCATCAGTGATAAAATCAGCACGGCTACGTCTCTGTGTTTTCCGTGCTGATTCAACAGATTACTGAAACACATTTAAGTTCTTGACGAGTGCTGCGTCAATGATAAAATAAGTATGGCTACGTCTTTGCATGTTTCCATGCTGATTCCAGATGTAATAACGAAACACTCTTATTGAAACTCATTTTAGTTCTTGACGAATGATACGTCGGTGATAATATGAGCATGGCAACTTCTTTGCGTCTTTCCGTGCTGATTCAACAGATACAAGGAACGAAACAATATTTTTGAAACTCATTTTAGTTCTTGACGAGTGGTGCGTCAGTAATAAAATGTATCATGAATTGTGATCCACTTTTTAACAGCCACCATGCAACACTCATATGAAGGAGTGTAGAGAGCGTGCAGATGCAAGGTTTCACCTTCTTCGAACACTAGGTGTTAATACAGGGTGCCACGTTTCTTTTAAAGAAGAACTTCACCAAGAAATCATTAAACAAGTAAGTGAATATCAACATGCTTGTCTGGGTACTGTATACAGTGCGCTACTAACAACTACACGTAAGTTCCCAGCCGGGCAACAAAGAGAAACCAGCAAACCTGTTTTCAGGAATATAGTACTGATATAGGGGTGGCACTATAATCTATAATTCGATAATATCGCTATACAATTTTTTTTTATTAATTATCGTATCATACTTTTTCTGATATATTGAAATATCGAACAAACTGACGATCATGATAAAGATGTCAAATTGATGGTGTTGTCCATGTTCACTGACGATCGCAGTGAAATCAGCTAGTAAGACCAAAACTGCATCCAGTAGAAAAATAGTTATTTGAAGAAAACTTAAAAAGTGAGATGCTTCAATCTGCTGCTAGGCTTCCCTTCTGATACAAACGTGGATGGCTATAGACATGGTGCATACGGATTTTTGAAAAACATCACGTCATCTGTTATATCCCCACATTGCTGAAGTAAAACATTAACTAGGGCGTCATCAGTTAATCACACAATAAATTAAAGTTGCATAATACTTATTATTAAAACAATATATGGGGAGAAATTAAGAAAAACTGCAAGATCGTCAAATAAATTAACCCATGCTGCATTGGAGACAGTGTTGTGGCTGTTCTTTTGGGTTGCATCATCACATCCTGTTTCTTTGTTAATTTGCTTTCGTAGTGTGTCGCTAGATGGCATTGAATGCACAAACACACAGATGGACGGGCAAGCAGAATTGAATTTTTATTGGAAAGCAACAAATATGGATTCCAGTTGAGAATTAATGGTGGCAGAAATTCGGAGAACATTACACCCATCTTGATATTTACTAAGATGCGACAGATTTTCGTGCTTCTGAACCTACTGGTGAGAAAATCTGTCTTAAATAGATGCAGTGGTTATAATGGTTGCAATTATGTACACGTCAGTTTAGTGAAATACTATACTGGTCAGCATGATATGAAAACGACCTCTCCCCCCCCCCCACAATCCCTCCCCACCGTGTGGTTTGCGTGCTTCATGACTGCCTCGCTGGTGTTGGAGCTTAGATTCACCTTGTAGCAGGCATTGCCTGCAGTATACCTAATTTCAGCAGTTTTTACGCCACCTCACCACTCCTTAACAACATGTCCTATTTAAATTTTTTTTTCAGAAACATCTCTGGGTGTACCGCTATCAACATGAAAAATCTGGTCTTAATTGATGCAGTGGATATTGCGTCACGAGATAACAAAGATTGCGTTCGAGTGTATTCATAAACGGCCATTCCTTCAAATGCCATAAATGTGAGCATACATACCCATACATAAAGAGACTAGAAGACCATGTGAAAATTAATCATCCAGAAACGTCTGCAAAATGTACGGCCATGTTATACATGTGTGGGTTGACAGTGAAAATGCATCGCTGTTATTGTGTGCATCGTTCTGAATGCACAAGCAACTTCTTCACATGTGACCAATGTGCAAAAGTTTTTACAGACAAGGCCACATTTTCCCGACACTACAAGGCCGATAATTCCATACACAAATTTGCGTACCAGAATTCACTGACTGAAAACATGGCAGAAATTTACAATTTAGCAACCACGCCGAAGATTTGCTACGTCTGTGGGAAATCCTAAAATACCACTGTGATTTAAAGCACCACAGAGAAACTCATCTAGAATTTGACAATCATTCCAAGTTATCTTGTCAAAAATGCGAGAAATTTTACTTCGCAAAAGCAAAGCTGAAGTCACATCAAATAAAAGATTAACGCCAATACTCACCCCCAATTTTTGACCCAGTGTGCACTTTCTTGGTTCTTGGTTGTGTTATTTTTGTTTTCTTTATTTATTACCTATAGCCTTATTTCTAGTGTGGAAGCCATGAAGCAAATTTGCTTTCCCTCCTTGTATGTGTTTGTCACCTATAAGTCACCAGTGAGAATGAATGAACACATTTGACATCTCTTCAGGTTATCGAGTCAGTAATTTGGAGTGGGACGGAGTCTCATTAAAATTTTGGCGCCCGACCAAACCCGAGTACCGTAAATCGTGTAATAAAGGCCAATTTAAGCTAAAGCCCACCCCCTAAAATGTTGTACAGTCAAAATCATGAAATAGTGGAGTTAAAGCCCACCCCTTAAATTGTCTTTTTTCTACAAAAAATTACCTAAAAGTTATATCATGTGAATAAAGATAGTACTGCTTGCTATGTTTACTGGCCCCTTCTACCTCCCTGTAGTAATAGTGGACTTTTCCTTTAGCTCCTAGCACCTGCACAAGGCGTCTCTCACCTGAGCCTCCTCCCTTCTTCACAGCAATTAAAAGGATGTAAAAATTGGTCTTTCAGAGATCGTTCAAAAGCTTCGAATTTTCTGTTATAGATGTCCAGAAAGATTATAAATTAATAATGCTTGATTTAAAACCCACACCCCTATTTTTGCCAAATTACCTGCATAAGCCCATGGGCGTTTAACCCAGATTTATAGTACCTAAACCACGTAGTGTGTATTGCCAGCATTTTTTCTCGTCCGTGAGTGTGAGAATTTCACGACTTTCGAAGGACGAAAACAAGTGAACAGAATTCGTCTGGGCAGTTCTGCCATTCACAGAGCAAAATTTGTTGGAAACTATTCTTGATGTTGTGTAGTGGGACAAGTAAGTTGTGTGCAGCGAAATTTTTAGATACTTCAATGTCGAATTCAAAGAGATATCATAGGGAGTGTAACCATCCGTGCCCGAAGTCAATGCGACGTGCCCGCCCGCAGAGGTGCATGAGTGGAAGACAAAAGAGCCTGCAGTTTTGGCAGCAGCGAATCAACGTTTTTCAGGATTTCCACTCTGTCACTAACAGAAATCGTGGAGGAAGAAGCCAATGCATACGTTATCAGTGGTGTTCGACGACAACACACACCACGTACTATTGATCTGGACTGGGAAGTGGAAGGGATCTACACGTTTCTAGCTTCGTTAACGTGAACCAAATATGGCAGATGTTGAAGGCTTTAAAGCAAGATGGTCATGTCACGTACCAAACGGCATTTTGACGTGAAACATCGCTTCGCAACGTGAATCTAACCACACAGATGGATCAGCCCGAAGCTAAACAAGTTTATTATGCTTTCGTAGTTTCTGAGAATTATGACGCCGCCTTGCGAGCTTCGTGCATCATCGTCACGCAGCTTTTCATTCACATGTGACTGGACAGCTGACGATTGGTGAACCCGCAACTGCAGGTAGAAATTGATGCACTCCAAGGGCATGTTCCTAAAACCATTGCCATCGAACAAATAGTGACGGGTGACACAGATTACGACACGACCTGGTCAGATGACTGCTCGACTAGTGTGGGACACTCAGTCACCTGTGTGACGCGGATCGCAGAGTGCTGCTGCAAGTGAAGATCAACGGATGGTCACCGATGATCGGCATGTGCATTTTGCTAGTCAGCCAACCATATAATATCCTCTATCAGTTGCAGATGTGTTGCGTAAGTCAGACCATCACATATGTCAACCAGTCAGGCCACGACGTGTCAACTGATATGTGTTTACTCCACTTTCACTTGTTTGGATAATAGTAAGCTACTATCCTTCACAAAATTTTCTCCCTTTGTTAATTGAAAGAGAAAATTTTGGAAGGATAATAGCTTACTATTTATCCAACCATTTAAAGTTGGGTACAAGAAGACAAATATTGTAGGTAGGGAAACTTTTGGTAATGCCTATAAAGGTCACTGGCATGACACAATTTTTTTTAGGTACGCCAATTAGGTGTCATAGGTTCCATTTTTCAACAAGAAGTCAGTATTCACATCAAGTTATGTCTCCCAAATATTGTAGGCTACAACGTATGCCAGCCAGCACTGACAAGTCAGCATTGTACATCATCTCTGAATTAGTTAATGGATGGGTCATACCAAGAACAAATTCTGTTTGAATAAGATGGCAACCAATCACAGTGTAATTCTAGATTTAGCTCAAGCCAGAAAGCGGATTAAGTGGGTACATGGAAGTCCATTGTTGCAATAACTTTCCTTAAGATGGAGGTTCTTAATGCGAATCAACGAATGTTGGCGTAAAATTAAGTCGACATAGCACTACGTCGCTTAAACGAACATACATGCACCCTCGGTATTGGACTCATGTTCCAGAAAAGCGGGAAGTAGGCTTAAAATGCTGTAGTGGAATACGCACCAAAGAAACGAATTACTGCGGCAACCTATTTGCAAAGGCTGTAATTACATTTCATCGTAAACTCTGTCAGATCTTCTTGATGTTTGTTCACACTGTACACAATCCATTCTAAGGCGCTTGCCAATAGTGAAACCAATATTTAAAAAATTTCTTTAGATTTGTTGAAATTAGTTAATACACAATTCGGACTTTCATGTGGGAGGGGGGAGAGGGGCGCACATAGAGTTAACATATCTTAAAAAAAAAGAAGCGAAACTACGAATGAAGTAAATCAATACCTAAAAAAAAGTCCTCCATTTTTTTTGGAAAAGATATGTTGTTGCAGCCCTGGACAAGTCACTAAAGCACCCAAAATTCTGAAGTGCTCCCTTGCTGGCTTCACAGGACCCACAATCCCAAATATCTGCCTCTTTTCCCCCCCCCCCCCAGTGAGAAGAAGCAATTATTAATTTATATTCTAACCATGCAGATTATTATGGTCGATGCTTGAGCTCAGGATATCTGTGTAAGGCTGTTTAACAAATCACTTTATTAGTCACATTAATTAAGCTTAATTTTTATATTTTACAGAAAAACAAAGTTCTTTTCAAGTGGGCGAATTACCCATTATGTGAAACAAGTTGGGTTAAGTTTGCAGGCCTAAACAAGTCGGAACAACTAGCCAACAACACCAGAATTTGCAGTCAAGGAGATGTACAAGACGGGGTAGACAAAAGAGTAACAACATTTCGAAGACGCTTGACATAACCACAACCAAATAAACTTCAGATTAAGCTAAAGCACAACGTGTACATGCACTTTTTTGAAGCCTTCGAACTAGCTGGGAGAGAGGTTGGAGGTTGCTAACAAAAGAAGACGTTGCTTTCCTGCCATCCCAAAGACTGGGATGTTGTGGTAATGGCCGCTCTTAAGAATACCCCATCTTGGTTTTAGAGGTTAGTGTCCTGCAACCAACTTTTGGGGCTAACCGAGTAGCAACCACTTGTCGGCCAGAAGAATCTGTAACATTTAGATACATTACAAAACCACTGATTTTGTCTTGCACATGTAATGCAGATTGTTGAAATAAAAATTTGATTAACAAAATGGAGAATTTTTTTTTAAATATCTAATCTTTTTTTTTTCTACTCACAATGTTGCGAACGTCAAAAGCTGCAGACTATTTAGACGTTGTTACTCAACGTTTACCTTCTCCACTGTAATTTTTTGATTTACAGAAAACAAAGTGAATTAGTGTGCTGGCTTGCTTGGCGAAAAAAAAGTTAAAATACTTGACTGGTTATAAATGGCACGCTTTTTGGAGCACAGACACAAATATTTCTTTTGCAGTGGAAGACTTTACTGATATAATCGTGATCCAAAGAAAGCTTTTAGAATCCAACAATAAAGTGCAACATTTGGAGAACCATGTCAAACTTTCAGGAAAAAAATAAAAAAAACTTTCTTGGGGGCCACATGAACTTCTTTCATCTAGTATAGAAAGTAGCAAGAATGAGTCTAAAATGCGCAAGGCTTTTTACAGTCCGTTGGAAACTTAAATGCAAAGCTCAAAGTAGAGTCTCGAAGATTACTAACTGGAATTAAGAAATTAAAAGTAACCTTGAATAACCTTGGGTTAAATGCATATATGCATTATGAGTTCCTTCGCAAGGGGAAAAAAATCGAGAATGTGTCCCCTTGTGAGAAGCTAGGCATTTTGTCTGGCATGAACCAAGGTGTGCAGATTTACTATGGTTTTTGAGTTCGTACGGATTGGGGGCTGAACACTTAATGCTTGTTGATGAGCACAGCAACAAACATTCAATAGACTTTGCATCTTTCCGTGCTGCTTCAATAATGATTCAACTAAACACTTATTGAAACTAATTTTAGTTCTTGACGGGTGCTGTGTCTGTGATTCAACGTATCGTGAATTACCATCCATTTTTAAACAGCTACCACGAATTACACATGTGAAGGAGTGTACAGATGCAAGGCTTCACCTTCGAACACCAGGTTTCAAACCATGGTACCACGTTTCTTTTAAAGATGAACTTCACCAAGAAATCATTAATCGAGTAAGTGGCTCTCAAAAACGGAAACGTCGGCCCTAGCCTGCCTGCAGGAGATGGGAGGCGCTATGGCAGTCTCCGTAGGGTCAGAAGGCCCGAAAAATGGCAGTCAGTACACAAAGGACGCCAGCTTGCAGAAAGCGCCAACACCAACACACAATGTCATCAACACTCACCACCCATCAACACCCACCTACTCATCACACCATCACCACATGTTAAACCAATGGGAGTGCATATACTTGACATTACACACGAACCGGATGAGTCATGTCACAGGGCTGATTAGTACGCCTCAAAGTCAGTACGAATAAATTAACGGCTCGAAAACCCATACTAACCTATGGGATTCAAGAATCCTAGATTTGCCTTTGGCTATATTGGGGAGATAATGAAAAGAAAAAAGGAAGAAGAAAAATTATTAACCAGTCAGAGCACCGGAGTACCATTCCACTAATCGGAGGGCTGGGATTTTTCTTTAATTCTTCTATGATATTAAACAACTGAATCGTCTTCGAGACGCCATTTGCCGCGGATGGGATCAAAGCATTAACACCGTGTCCGCACGTGATCGAATGGTTTTTGTTTTTTTTTAATATAGCTAGAACAGATGATGAAAGGGGCGGTGATTTTGGGCCAAGGACTAATTTATAGGTCTAAACAGCACTGTAAGTCTTGGAAGGCACGGCGGGCTGATGGTGAGGAGGGCCCCATCATCCTCCCTTACCCCATGTTAAACCTATGGTAGTGCATATACTTGGACTTTCCGTACTACCGTATGTGTGACGTCACAGGCTGATCCTTAAACGACCTGTCTCATTTGCATAATTAACTGTAACTCAAAACCGTGTTTTTAGACCTATAACCTCGCCCATAGTCCAAAGTCACCTCCCTTTACTAATGATATGAGCTGGACATAAATCTACGTGCTCTTGGTGATTCCTCCAGTTTAGAAGGCACAAAGGTGAGCCATTCCGGACCCATTTAAGGCCATCCTTAATCATGTTATGGAAATTTACCCTTTCTTTGCACCCCTCCCATCCCGTTGTCGCACGGTGTCACAACTTTTACAACTCGAATTTCACAAAATATGTCAATCCATCCCAACGATGAAGGGGAAAATAAATATGGGAAAATGTAAAATATTTTTTTTTATCCCGTAGTCTCAGACTTACAGATTGTAAAAATTGAAAGAGTTGGGTTGGTTTCACATTTTATGGCATACTATTTTATGTAAAATGTTGTATAAATGTGAAAAAATAAAATATAACCAGCGTACAAAATTGTTATACTTAAAAAATATTATCACCACCCGAAACGGTTACACTATCCCACCCTGTCAACTCTTTCTCTCGACATCAGTCAATTAGGGTGCCATGATCCTAGTTCAGGGAGCAAGGTTTTGTTATTAGCCATTCTAACAGTAATAAATAACAAAAAATAGTTGACACTCACTCATCGAGAAAAAATATTACAAACAGTACAAATAGAATGCTGTGATGTAAAATTTATTAAAAATAGCCTATATAAAATCTGCATCTGCATTGAAAGTTAAACCATGATCACTGTGAAATTTGGTAATACTTGCTTCGGAAGTAGAAATTTTTAAAGTCATTTAAAATGAAGCTATCATTAATAAATTTGCAGTTAGTTCATCCACGCGAGTAAGTTATGTCTATTAACCAGGTAAAACGAACCGGTCTAAGATTTAATAAATAGAGAGGTGCACTTTCCTAACCTAAGTTTCTGGTACATTCAAAAAAAAAGTTTCCTAAATGATTAAATGTAACTAGAATAGTTTGGCTTAAGCCAAAGTGACTGAGCGTAACTTGGCTCAAAGAAAACATTGGGGGGAGGGGGTGGTTCTTCTTTTGTTGGGGTGGAGTGATTCGTCAGGCTGGTTAGGGAATCTGCACCACTGACACCAATAATCAACCGTTTTTGTCACGAGTTGTGAAAATGAAGTTTCTTCAACTTTTTGAAGCCTGACGCTCGTAGTTTTTCAATGACAGCATCGACTGGAAACATGTAGCTACCCCTCCGCCAGTGATGCTGTCCCCTCCTCACCATGGTCCTCATTCTATTACTTCATTAATGGTCTGCTGGCTTAGCTCTGAAAACTTACTTGTGCCACGGGAGTTTTCAGATGGTGCTACTAGTAAATGTAGGCGTTGAATGCTGGCGATTTACAATGCAAATGTGTTGGAAGAACATACCGTTTGGCGTTTGAGAAAGAATACCGAAGAAATTAAAGCAGATAAAAAATCCAATACGAAAGAAATTGAAGTAGAAACAATAGGCTTGAACATTCCTTATTCCATGAAGTATGCTTTATTAGTAGTAAAAAGGAAGAACTGTTCTTGGCAAATGAGAACAGCATCACACGTTTGTTTTCGTGGCGACCATCTGCTGACAGTGGGAGCAGGAATTTCAATGCACTAGCATAACAAATTTTAAAGTAACGATGAAATGCCGCACAAGTGTTTTGTACCAGCCTGTAGATGAGGACATGAAGACTCTGATGACATATGTCTATTTTCATCAGTTTCAGAGAGAAACGAAAAAAATTGTACCACGATGCAACGACGAACTTGTCTGCAAAGTTCGAGTGTGCGACGTGCATTTTGAAAGCTGTTTCATTATAACAAGCTACCAATCCGCAAACTGTTAAGTGTGTTTGTGTGCCTGCACATATTTATTGCTACCTTGCAGATTACAGTCAATGGTAGGAATGGGAAGCATCCTGTTCGAACAAGTGCAGCCTGCCTCACTGACAGGCAGATATCTACCTTGGTGCAAATGGTGGCTCCCACCTTCCTGCTGAAACATTTTTTTTTTCAAGATTCGAACGCCCTTTGTTATTAGTTAAGGAATAGAAGGATAAAAGTGTTGTGTAGACTGTGTGACTATTCTGTATTATTAAAAAGGAGTTAAGAATTAAGTTCTTTTTTTTTTATTACCAATCAAGTAATTCGTTTTGGCAGGACAATTTGTATAGCACTCACTTTTAACAAATTCGTTTAAAATAATTGGGGTCCAATAGGGCGATATCTCGATAACCAAGCAGTTTTGGATAGGTGTTGTACGGGGACCTTTTAACTTGTCTTTACTCCTTAGTATCCCCTGGAAGGTTGTCGATTTTATTTAGAAACGGCCTGTATTCTCTTTACCCCGTATAGTTACTCTACACCACTCTAAACCAGAAACTGTTAAAACAAACGACATCAAGTTTCAAAAACGAAGGTAACCTAACCTAAACCGATCTAACATTTATAGCTTAACATTGTTTAATAGGCGACTAATTCAGCATCTCGGGCACGCTAAACACGCGATTTAGGTTTTGAGTGACAGTAAGTAGTGTTGGCCTCTGACCGGCACAATAAACCTGTTTTACTTACACCTCTGACTGGTGTAAATAAAACATAATATATAAACTGGTGTGGAATGAACTACGTTAATTCTGAAAACCGTAAAACATATAAAAATAACATACCATTCACAGGTTTTAAAAATACCATTTTTTTTCGTATGTGGTCTCTAAAACACATGCATTTTCAGTTCGTTATGGATGGATCATGGAATCACCTTGCTCGATTTGTATTCGATCTACTAACTTCATTATTTTTTTGTGTATGTACATAAATGTAAGGTGATGTTTTGCTTCACACAGTGCAGTGGCATCTCATTTCACCCAAAACAATTGTTTACTGTGCATCGTGGGGTTATTCCTACGGTCGTTGTGTACACTCAAGGATGCGTGGGTTTCACGTAATGCAACACAAAGTTGAAACTGTGAGGCTTTGACAATGGGGAAGGATGCTATGTGACAGTCCGAGAATGACAACGTTAATGTAAGGGAGAGAAATTGGTGAAGGATCATAGCGTACTATTTATCCAAAAAAGTTAAAGTTGAGTACAAGAAGACAGATATTGCAAGTAAAGAGGGCTTTAGGTAGTGTCTATAAAGGTCACTGGCATGGCACAAGTGTTGCGATTGATTGTTTAAAGGTTCGCCAATTAGGTATCATGGCTTCCCATTTGCCAACAAGAAGTTAGCATTCACAGCAAGTTGTGGCAGCCAGCATTGACAAGTCAGCATTGTACATCATCTTTAAATTAGTTGATGGGTCATACCAAGAAAAAATTCTGTTTGAATAAGACGACGATGTCTAACATACTTGCATAATTTGCATGTACTGCCGTTATCCATCTGTCCAGCCTGCTAACATATAGATCACAAAATGTTCCTTCCTAACCAAAATGTACGATTTAGACGTAAGCATCAGGCATAAAGCCACACACAGCGCAACTTATTTCTCAAAATCCAAGCTTTGCTTCCAGGGACTCTATATGAACAAAGACACGCCAGAGGTCATTATTAAAAAGCAAAACACGAAGCAGCGTCCGATTTCTTCATGGAGATGTTCACCGAGTCAAAATGAAGCGCACGATTTATCTGTCTTAATGCAGAAAGAGAGCGAGTCATCTGTGCTGAAGATACTCGTTTTCCAGAAAAGTGGGGAGTAGGCTTAAAACGCTGTGAGGAACAGCACCAAAGAAACGAATTACTGCGATATCGTTTTTGCAACGGCTATAATAACATTTTATTTATCATCAGCTCTGTCAGATCAATTGTGAAATTAAGATTTAAAGAAGATTAAGAATTAAGCGCGAAACAACGAATAAAATAAGTCAATACCTACAAAAAGTTATCAATGTTTTTTTTTTTAGGGGGGGGGGGAGTGAATGTAGTTGCAGCCCTGGATAAGTTATTAAAGCACCCAAAATTATGAACTCCCCCATTGCTGGCTAAAACTTTAAACGTTATTCAGCGTTGTTCTGGCCTGAACTTACAGATTTTTGACTTGTAAATATTGTAATAATACTGTGACCAATAAATTGGTTCAACAGTCCCCTATTGAGCTGTCCTTTTTTCTCTGTTCTCTACAAAATAATGCAGGACGGATCATAACCTTTGTTATGCTAACCGAGCCTATGCTTTTGGCGTGTAAGGGGTTGACAAACTAAATCCTATTAGGAAACTTTTGAATTGATAAACCAATAAGCAACATTAAAACTTAATTAAGAGTAACAAAACAAAAAGATACCTATTTTACTCCTCCAATTTAATTCTAAGCCAAACCAATATTACATTTAAGCCTTTTTGGTCTCAGTTGCAGGTCGGGACGTTGACGTTTATTACGGGTGCCTATTTAAGTTGTAAATAGTTAGCTGGACCTTTCAAACAAGCATGGTCCTATTTAAGATTATTTTGGGTTAAACCTATTTTGTTGTGTCTCTAGCTTTGTATTCGACCAAGTGCAAATATCATTGTCAAACTATTCTAATGCCTTTTGTTTTCTTTTTTCATGTCTCCCATGAAGGGCAAGCTACCAGCCTCCTCCCCCACCCTTCTGTATCGACAGGATTCGTAACAACATGCAACAAGATTGGGTCCAGGCTTCGCATCAGCACGTCGGTTGGAGCTGGCAAGAGAGACTCCCGTCCATTGGTCCCGGTGCGGTTCCGGTACTCCTTCTGCCTGCAGCGCTGTCTCCCAGCGACACTTGGCTGCAACTACTCTGTCCTCCCTTTCGCTACAAGAACCATATATTCTAGTCCTTGGCTTTTAATAATGTCTGTACTTCAACTGACTGTTTAAACTCGATGTATTTAATGGACCGATTCTTTTAACAATACACACTTGATGTATGTCATAACATGCCAATTGTTACATGCCGTTAACGACCAACTTAGGGGTAGTAACTAAGTGAAGCCTTTTCTGGCAATCCAACCATCAACCCCAACCATTCCTGATGAAACCATTTTCGGCCTACTAATTTAGAACCTTTCCCCCCCTTTTACTTTACCGGCCGAATCATTAGCTTACTTATAGTTAGTTACTAACTCATCATCAACCTTGTAAACCGTACCAATTCGTGGGTGAGCGAATCAATATCAAATTAACCCTGGACCAAAATGTCAGAAAGGTACTTGACTCAGTCTCATTCTTAAGTTAGTCCAGTGTGTCAGCCTTCTAAATATTACCATCCATTGATACAACTTGCAGGAAAAAAATAAAAAGCTTTCTTTGGAGTCCCATAAAACTTCTTTCTTCTAGTACAGAAAGTAGCAAGAATAAGGCTACAATTTCTTTCGGATTGGAGCCTGAACACTTCATGCTTTGATGAGCACGGCAGCAAACATCAAGTAGACTTTGCCTCTTTCAGTGCCGATTCAATAGATAAGAAACGAAACACTCTTATTGAAACTAATTTTAGGTCGTGACGAGTGCTGCGTCAGTGATAAAACGTATTGTGAATCGTCTTCTTTAACCAGCTACCGCGCGCATCACTCATGTGATGGAATATAAAGAGCGTGCAGATGCAAGGCTCCACCTTCTTCGAACACCAGGTGTCAATCAAGGGTGCCACGTTTATTTTAAAGAAGAACTTCACCAAGAAATCATTAAACAAGTATGTGAATATCAACGGTGTTATAATGTGATGGTAAATGTGCTATAAGGGAATTCAATGCCGGCAACAAAGAAACCAGCAAAAACGTTTTCAGGAATGCAGGACTCTACTTTTTTTGATGTATCGAATTATCGAACAAACTAACGATCATGATAAAGACGTTAAATTACTGGTGTTGTCCTTGTTCACTGACGTTCGTAGTGAAATCAGCTAACAAGACCAAAACTTCATCCAGTAGAAAAATAAGTTATTTTGAAGAAAAATTTAAAAAAGAGTCTTCAATCTGCTGCTAGGCCTCCTTCTAATGCAAACATGGATGGCTATAGACATGTTGCAAACGAATTTTTTTGAAAAATATCACGTCGTGTGTTTTATGTCAAATGGTTCATCAGTTAATCAAGAAATAAATTAAAGTTGTATAAACATTTAATGTTAAAACAATTTTCGGGGAGAAATTACGGTAAGATGCAAGATCTTCAAATAAATTAACCTGTGTTGCATTGGAGACAGTGTTCTGGCTCATCTTTTGGGTTGCGTCCTGTTTCTTTGTCAATTTGCTTTTGTAGCGCGTTGCTGGGTGGTGTTGACGGCACAAAGAGACAGGCAGACAGACGAGCGAAATTGATTTATTTTTAGAAAGCATCAATTATGAGTCCAGTTGTGAATTAATGCTGGCAGAAATTTTAGGGTACATTACATCTACCGTGCTATTTACTAACGATACAGCAGATTTTCGTGCTTCTTAAACTACCGATGAAAAAATCCGGTGTAAATAGATGCAGTGGTTATTTGGTGATGCTGATACAATGGTTGCTATTATGTACATGCCAGTCTAGTGAAATACTATACTGGTCAGCATGAAATGAAAATGGTCTCTGACCCCCCCCCCCCGTTCCCCTCCCCGATCCCTCTCCCCATTGTGTGGTCTGCGTGCTTATGACTCCTGTGAGTTGGAGTTTAGCTGCCCCTTATAGCAGGCATTGCCTGCAGTACACGTAATTTCAGCAGTTTTCACTGGCTGTCAGAGCAACACACCATTCCTTGACATGTCCGATTTAAAATTATTTCGCCTCGCTTCGCTCAAAAAATTGTAGAGAAATATGCCAAAGTAAACAAAACACCATCAGGGCCAACCTCAGTCACAGTGCAGTGGCCCGGATGGCGATGAACTATATATTTCACAATAAAATGTAAAACGTGCCAAACTGTTGTATTATAGAGAAATCTGAAGTGAAACATACTAGCGGCATAAATGACAGGCTTGTGTCGGTTGCTGTCAATAATAGGTTATCTTACAGTGTTTTGAGCAAATTAATGAGCAATTTGGCCATGCCTCAGCCCATGCACGTACGAACATGGCAGCGACTATGTAATCAAGTTCATTCTATTGCAGTTGAAGCAGCAAAGGAAAATATGTCGAAAGCTGCTGAAATTGTGATGAAAATGCAGACTGACAAAAAAGGCTGAATGGTCTGACAAAAACAACGACAGCGACACCTCCGAAGACGGTGACACCAACCTTTAACGGTGATACCAACTTGGAGGAACCTAAAGAAGAAACTAATGGCATTGTAAGCATAACTATAAATTATGTCGGAACCTGGCACAAGCGAAGGTTTTCCTCCCATTATGGAGTTGGAATTGTGATAGAACTTGATACAGGCCATGTAATGGACTATTCGTATGTTTGAACTATTGTCATGCCTGTGAAACACACACAAAAAAATTCCAGAGTAACGGAGAGTTAAAATGCATCGGTCTATCAAAAAATGTTGATGGCTCGGCCAGTGCCATGGAAACTAAAGCTGCTGATCAATTGAAAAGACACAATCGTACGTATACTTCCGTTTTGTGTGCTGGAGACTCCAAAGTGTTCGATTCTGTAAGTTTGCTAAACCCCTACAACAAGAGCATAAAAAAAGAGGACTATAAACCACGTTGCTAAACAAATGTAATGAGCTGTAGTGTATGGGTATCACAGCACCTTGCATCGATACCAATGACCACTGTATGCCGTCGCCCTCCGTTGGCGACTACTACCTGCCTGTTGTGTGTGCATGGAAAGGCTAGACAGTCATGGACAACCTGCTGTCCATTCTCGTAGCCTAACGCTGCGTGCATATCTTCACTAGTATTTCTCGGTACACTTCAGTGATTTGTGGAGATGGTAGATTCTAATTAAAGTTAACACTTAATGAAATTGCAGGGGTATCGGTGTACCATGCATCGATACCAATCACCACTGTACGCCGTCGCATTACGTTCGCGACTACTGTAACTATCTGTTCTATATAAAAAGTCTAGACGGTCAGGGACAACCTGCTGTCCATTCTCGTAACCTAATGCTGCGTGCGTGTCTTCATTAGAACCTCTCGGTACACTTCACGATCCTTGACATAATCGAAAAAAAGACTAAAAGCCCCAACCAAACTTGACCAAAAAGGCAATTAAAAAAATCAGTGCTACATATGCGACAAACCTAAAACGCAGTGCTCCTGATGTTGAAAAAATGAAAAACTATGTATTTTTAGGCTACTTTTCACATGCTCTCCACTGATGATGACCCCCATCACAGATTTTGCCCCAAAGATGCAGATTCATGGCATCATTTTCAGAGGACAAAGGCAACAAAAACCTTGCAACGTAAGCACATCCCGCCTTATTCAAAACCAGTAGCTGAAACCATGCTTCCATCTTCAGAAGGTTTCATCATTGCTTGAAAGGTGCTCAACAATGAAAACACAGAATGCAAATGAAAGTTTCAATGTTACGATTTGGAAGCGATGCTTTAAAGTGCAAGTAGGCTCTAAACAACGTGTTGAAACTGCAGCGGGATTAGCTGCTTTGTAGTGGAACATGGGTCCTTTTGGCTTTCATGAATATCTACAGAAATTCAAACAACAGTCCATGAGAAAAATGCTGCCATTGAACGACAGAAAAGTTGTATCAGGGAATCTCAGCGAAAGTCAATGGACGAACACAAGTTGAAAAGAAAACGAAGGCGGCAGTCAAAAGCCAAAAAAGATGAAAAAAAATCAAAAATTAGGAAGGTCCAACTGAAGGCCTTGGAGGTTTTGATTGTGGTGAAATTAAGGAGGATACTGTGGTGCCCAGCGGCACTGAAGATAGTTCTTCACAGAACAATGAAGATTGCTAAACTTTAGCTTGCTTTTTCTAAAATCATTATTTTTGCCATGCTTGATTATCTTATGAAATCTTATTTTTTGTTAGTACTGTTCAGATAGGTTTTATTTTATTGCAGAAGACGCTTTTTCTTGAAAATAAAATAATTGTAATTTTTATGAATTTTTGTACAAAATATTATGATTAAAATGACTCAACAACAAAACTACTGCATGTACTTATCTTTTCCTGTTCTTATTGCGTTACGTGGACCATAAGCCTGAAACAGGTTGCCAGCACATCCGACCGATAATAGATTTCCTCAGTAAGCGATGCAATACTGTTTTTTTTTTTAACTAGCCAAAAGTCATCACGATTGGTTTTTAAAGGTAGTAAAACATGCCTAATAAAGTAGTGAAACAATTATTCATGTAAACGAAGTCTGAAATTTTAAGTAGTATCTCCCCTTAACTTTTATTTATGTAGGTCAGGCATTTCACTGCTCGGCTTCAGCCAAGGTTTGAAAAACAAATTAAAATGGTTATTCCAGCCTCAAATTTAGTTTTATCGAGGTAATTTAAAAACTTTTATCAGGATAAAAAATTTGTGTATCATGAGACTCCTAACTGTATACCAGCGATTCTTCTTACTGTGTGCTATTAACATATATGCCACTGTTTGATTGCTTTGCACTTCAGTGAGGGTAATAATTCTTTTCATGATTTATGGTTTTCATATCACAGAGCCTCCATTAAACCGATCTGATCGGCTATTCACATTTTTTTTTCAACAATGATTAACGTATATATTTTTTTTTTAACATTTCACCAGGCCTGTGGCATTTGAATCTTTTTATTAGCCATAAGCAAAAATTACAAGTCACAATAAAGACATGTTAAAGCAACAAGCGTATCCATGGATAAACTGACTGCATGCAAACTAACACGCATATTTGACTGAAAAGGCCAACAGAGTCGCTTTTCTCCAGTGACTGGTATAGAAGCATGTTTATATGACAGGTATGACAGTTTATGGTTGGGCATCATCGACGTCTGAGAAGGTACGTTTTATCGCAACAAAATACATGGTCCGTAGCCAGGTCTGAAATATTTCGAGTTGACTACCATTAGGTGGGACAAACAAAACGGCACTTTGTTTTTTAGATTGTCCTATATGTATATGAGTTGCAAGGAATTACTTTCTGGACGTTACAGATTCCCAGCAAAATATGTTTTTTTCTGGCGGCCGTCTTGAAAATGGCTGCCTGTTAAACACAAATGTTAAGTATGTGTTTATCTCAGAAATTGTTGGCCCTAGGCGAAAAATACTTCTTGGTAAAATTGTTCCTAACGACGTTTATATCGACTTCCTTGTTGAAAATTGTTGGCTTTTGTAACTTAATTTAAGAGGGAAATTTAAAAGAAAACATTCAGAAGATAGTGGTCAACAGGGGCCGTCAAAAGTCCATGTTAATCATTATCTTTTCTAATGTCTTTAAAGGCTGACTGCTGTCATATTTAAAAAGCTATATGAACTACTTTTATTCCTTTAATATAATATCGAAGTTGAAAATACTCTTTCTCCATTTCATGTCAGGTAAACA
The DNA here is from genome assembly GCA_023313725.1 of Lithobius niger. NCBI lineage: Eukaryota > Metazoa > Arthropoda > Chilopoda > Lithobiomorpha > Lithobiidae > Lithobius > Lithobius niger. The sequence goes on along the minus strand of JAHWFP010040071.1, from coordinate 104,912 downwards.
ACATCGGCATACTATTCCATGTCGGTGTGTTGTTCCATCTTTCTACTTTACTTAAGCTTTCTCAACCTGTGTGCTACCATACAGAATTTGTTGCTAATAAGCGAGACTTAAATGTAAGAGCAAATAAAAAGAAACGAGCCACAGAAAGACAACTGGAAAGATGTATAAAATATCACAAAATCAGTTCACGTTTGTGTTTATAAAATTGGAAGATATATGTTGATTTCTTTACGTTGTTAAAAGTCAGTTCAACTAACCTATAATAATGTGCAATTGAAATGAAAAATTTTAACACTTGCAGTTCACAGTATTAGCCTAGTTAACAAATACAGATGGTGTTGCTGTTGGCCATTCGTTGCCTGAATTTGCCTTTCATATGTCTACAACCAGCGTAATGCTGGACAACAGGCTGCTGGCACGTTTAATACCCAAAGTAAACAGAAAAAAGCTAATTTTTATTTGATGCGCCTGCAATTTATTTATTTATTTATTTATGTAACAATAAAATGGAGTTACGTGGGCACTTGTGAGAAACAATGTTATTTTTTTTTTGCGGCCATAGTGTTATTTATAATAAAACTCACAATTTTATTTGAGTTTAATTTCGATTTAAAGTTTAAAACAAATTTCAGTTGGTTAGCATTAAACAAAAATCGTAAAAATGTTAAATGTGTCAAAATTGGTTACTCTTCTTTAAACGTCACAACCCTACACGCTATTGCCTGCCTCTCAAAATTAGCCTATTTTCAAAATTAAAACTGTAACTGGCCAACTAAAAAATTAAAAGGTCCTCCTTGAATTTAGACGTCGACATGACTGGAAAGTTTTTTAATTTGATTTCCCCAATGTTGTGCGAACCCTGTATGCGGTTTGTGGCATTTTACTTCAGGTACTTTTCTTGTTTTATGAAAGGTTCGTTCATGTAACAGTACTTTATTTGAGTATCGGTGTCGGCATATACTTCTTCGAACAGATCGGTGCCGTTATCGGATCGGTAAGAACGGGACCTTTACTAACTGCCGGCATGCCGATACCGAAAATGAACCTGTATCGAACAGAAAAAAACAATACCGCTGAACCTCTTTTAAGACCCACTTATAAAAACCAATTTACAACTGCTTTACAGTGGTTAATGTTACAATTATGAAATAAATTTCTAATATTGGATTTTACAAAAAAAATATACTACCAGCCATGGCCAATGAAGTTCTTCATACAAACTGACGTGAAGTGACAAACAACATTTGGACTGGAAATCAAGATATCGTCGGTTAAACTGCAAAACCACGTAAGTGACATTTTGGAAATTTTACAGGAGCAGGAAAAGACGCTTTTTCACTTACGAGGTGTTAAACAGAATTTCCTTGAGCTATAAGAGAATTATTTAGAAAACAAGTCGCCATGTGCAGTGGAGGCAGAACTTGCAGTTACGAGGTTTTGTGTGTCAAATTATTGGGTAATTATTTACGAGGTTTTAACACGTGACCATTAAAGAATCTTCTGATAGGTTGTTCGGTACAAGTTTTGCAGGTGTACAGAGGACACCTTTCAGCCACCTTTTGACACCATAAAAGGAAATAATGAAAAATGTAGTTACGTGGATTTGCAGTTTAAGCGACAATATGAAATCATAACTGTGCTGGTCGACGAAATGAGGAAGTACGCCTTATACCCAAAACAATTTCACAGACATTCTGCAAGTAAGGCACTCATTTCGGTATATGTTCACTTAAAGAACTCTATTAGAGATGGTTACTCCGGCTGGTATGCCACAATTGATGACGGCTTTCGAAATATCCATCGCACAGTCGAGAACAACCCAGAAGTAGACTCAAAGAAAAAAATGTTGCTCTTCCCACAACATATTTAAGATTGCCCAAAATGATGAAGAGAACTGAGAGCCTAGTTCCGTAGATGGAGAAGCTGAAGAATCCAACAATGCACATAAAGAATGGCTGCAGACTGACATGACCAAAGCAGAGAACCATGACCAAACAGAGGAGATACCGCATAAAATGAATTTGACCTACGCCAATTAACCAGAGCTGATTAATACGAATGCCCCAATTAAAACTAATGCACGCCTAACTGGCAATGTCTACTCCTACTGGGATAGATGAAGAGTTCAAACGATTGATGAGGACGCCGCTCCTCAACATTTTTGCGGAAAGGATTTCGAAGCAAAGCTCCATCTATTATCCTACAAGTTGTGCAAATGAAGAAAAAAATTAATTCCAGATGACGTTAAAAATTATGTACAGTAAACGGAACATGAAAGCTTCTACAACACCAGTAGAACACATTCTTGTCTCAACTGAACACTTTCCTCGACGGACGATGGATGATGTATCAAGAGGAGAGCATTCCAAATGACTGACACACACTGCCGGAGAAAACAGAGAAAAAGGCAAAAGGAAGAAGTTGACCAGGAAGAATCTAAATCTCACCAGGAAGAACCTGATTCAGAAGTAGACGTGGAGGAGAATGAAGAAGAAACTAGACTTGCACATGTAGAACCGAACACAACTGTTTTCTATAGATGACTCAACCATTATTGGGCAAAGGTATTTGGCATAAAAACAATATACTGGGTCAATGAAATACCAGGTCACTGTACAAAAGTTACAAAAGTTACGTAAAATTACGATTGGTAGCGCTACACTTAGTGGCAAATTCCCCAATTAAATTAGTGCAATTGGATGCAGAGCTTGCAAATCCCGGAGGAGACTGTTCTTTAATGGAAGTGTTCACAGAAGTTCTTTCACTGCAGTTTTGCAGAAATTACTTGCCGCATTGCACAACTATCGTGATTGTAATGTACTGATCGTTCCATGGGCAAGTAGTTCTTTCTACTTCCCTGAAGCATCATGGCCTGCGCTGGTTTTTTTAAGCAGGTACTCATTCTTACTCGTGTGAACTTCACACAGTTGGCCTCCACTTAAATTTATTCCTTTATGAAGCGCTGCATAATAGTTTTAACCAAGGTTTACATTTCATCAAACATAATATGATAGAGAAGTTCTTATGTTTGAAATACAGGTGTAAAGCGAGTAAATGTGTCCATTACTGCCTTAATGAACAACATTTCCACTTCAAATAATTTGTTAAGAATAAAGCAGATATGCTGAAACCGATCAGTTTCCTTGTCCTCATCGGTTGATGTTGTCAGAAAATATTTACGTAATGTTGGAAATTGCTCCATTAACCGAGTGGTTACATCTTCATGCGTTAACCAACTTGATGATACATGTCATGAATACGCCCTTTAATAATCAATTTTTTGGGATGCCTTCATATTGTTCTCGAAGAGATAAAATAGGTCTATGCCCAAAGTCTCAATATTTGACCCACTGTCTTCAAAAGCATTATGTACTTTGTGAATATTACAGATCCCAACATTAATCAACTTTGCATTAAGTTCTTTCCTAACCTTTTTGTTCAGAGACTTCATTACATCAGGCCTGCCAATTGCAAGAGCTTTCGCAAGTACAATGGAACACTTGCTTCAACTAAACAGTCCTTTAAACGATCCGTATTAGCAGCACCCAGTGTGAATGACTGTAAATAAGAAACCACTACCTAACCACAAGCATCCGAAAAATATTCTAACAAGCACGTCAAATTGTCTCCAATATGAAACTGTTGTTGCCTCATATCTCAGTATATGCCACAGCGTAATTACACATTTCGTTTTCCACCAAGCTACGGAAATAAGGTCCCAGTCCATCTGACAGTATCTGTGAAGTCTTAGCCATCTTATATTTGAAGTCGGACGCAAATCAGGAAACATAGCAGAAAGTGTATCACTCATAGTGTTAGATAAACGAAATAGACGATGACAGTGCGAAAGATTGCAACCGACATTGCTTCAGCTTTAGTCACTTTGTCAGAGTGAGAAAGTTCGTCATATTCATCTCTATTTTTCTAAAGATTGTAAAACGTGTTGCTCCACTGTTCTCTGACCTGGAATAATTTTTAGACTTCCATCTTCGTTTCTAAATGCAAGTGCTGTTTTTTTTTGTGCCGTTTCGTGTTGGATTGCTTAATCACAGCGTCTTTTCCACAACTGGCGATTTTGAAACTTGCTAGGTAAATATTACAAAATGCATGAAATTCAGCGTGTGGCGATGAAGAACACCAATGAAATATAAGATTTTGAAGACATTCTAGCCATCCAACATGGACTGTGTAAATGCGTGTTGTGGTATCTACCACTAAAAGCCGATTTCGTCATAGCCGATAGATAGGCCTAACAGTTGAACTGAAACTACGCACAGCAAAACCATGTTTCTGCAGTCCTACTCTTATTTCACTTCATATAACATAATAAAAATAATACCTAAGCCGGTTCAGTTCATTAAAATTTTTACAATAGAGAGTTTCGCTGGCTAGAGCGGTGACGGCAATGATGGATTAGCGCACGCAGTCAGAGGAAGTGGAAGGACGCGCGTGATGAATGCAGACGTATGAATCGATACAAAACAAAACACTACGTGCGTCACTGCTGGATTGTTTCCACGAAGTTAGCCATCGTACAAACCAGCTCAAGCTCAAGAATGAAAAAAGGATCCTGATTAAATACTAATTTAATTTTGAATACAAACTAAAAAAATAAGTTTGTTGTTGCCGTTTGGCATGAAATCCTAATTTTTTAAACAGCTTACTACTTTTTTTCATTTTTGTTCCTTCAAATTTCACACTGACAAACCTGAGATTGTGCCGCAAACGCAGAAAGAGGCTTTTCACACAAGCACTGACGTAGAACAGTGGAGGAATGGTGGGATCAGGTGTACCAGAAATGCACGAAGAGGCTTTTTACAGAAGCAGACATATAACACTGGAAGAACGGTTAGATTCAGATGTGCCGCAAACGCAAAATGAGGCTTTTTACAGATGCACTAACGTAGAACACTTGAAGAACGAGGCTTTTACAGAAGGACTGACGTAGAACAGAGATAGAACTGTGGGTTTCAGATTAGCAGCAAATGCAGGAAGAGGCTTTTCACAGAAGCGATGTTGTAGAACACTGGAAGAACGGTGGGATTCAGATGTGCCGCAAATGCAGATCACTGGAAGAACGGTGGGAACCAAATGTGCCATAAACGCAGAGCACCGGAAGAATGGTGGGATTCAGATGAGCCATAAACACAGAAAGAGGCTTTATACAGAAGCACTTCCAAACTATCCGGATCATGCAAACAGGGTGGCAAAAGAAAAAGATTAAAGAAGATTTGTAAAAAGCAGAACTTCCAATAGGAAAAAAATAGAATCGTTCAGGTTACGAGATATTGATTTTAACTGAGCTATAGGCACTTTGATATAAATGGGATTAATAAGCGATATTGTTTTCAAGTCAATGCAGGCACTGTGATACAAATGGGATTATTACGATATTGTTTTTAACTGAACTGTAGGCACTTCGATGCAAATAGATTATTAACAGATACGAATTTATCTGTATGTCTATATCGTTCTGTCTACCCAGCTACGGCTAAATCCGTAGCCTCGTTTTCGAGATATTGCGCACGTTCCCGTTGTTGAAAGCAACCAGAAGTGACGTCACTTGTTAGCAGCCATCGCAACCATCAAAATGGTCGGTCGTTTACCGTTTTTGGCCGCTCCGTTAAAGTTTTATAAGATTTTGAAAGTTGCAGTTTGTGTCATCGAAAAAGTAACGTTGTTTTGGATACTCTAGTGCTCAGGTTTTGGTTGTTTTTAGCGGCGGAATGACAAACGTAAGTTCGTTATTTTTATGGATTACTGTGAAGAATATTTCAACACGTGTTTACAAAGTGAATCGCCATGACATCGTCAGAATCCGATTTTGAAGGGTTTACTACGGAGTAAGCGGCCGAATCCTGTAAACTAATATTGGATGCTTGTGATGAAGTAAGCAACGTTAATATTTCTGATTCTGATTTCTCGGATATTGTTGATGAAAATATCAGTGATAGTGACTATGATGACATAGAATCTGGTGGAGAAGGTGAAGTTGCTTCTAGTTCAGGGGATAATTTTGACTTTCCAACCACTAGTGCACGGCGCGGTGGTCGTGGCATTAAGCGTAGAGGGCGTAGAGGTGGTAGCCGGTCGCATGGTGGAAATGGCGTACGGCTGCTACGAGGGCCAGCTGATAATGATGACGGCTGGAAAGCGGAGTTATTGCCAATAACGGGTGTCCGATTCACAGGTTCTGCACGAGGTTCTTCTTCAAACATTGATACTAAAACCTGACGAGATTTTTCAGTTTTTTTTTTACTGAAGAATTATTGTTCCGTACAGTTATTTTGACTAACAAAAATTACGTAACACTAAAGGCGCAGTTTCCAGAAAACCACCGCAGCCCATATCCTCCCAATAGATGTTGCTGAACTAAAAAGCATGGATGGGGATAATTATTGTTATGGGTCTAATTCAAATCAAAGGAGACAATCATTTGTATTGGGTCTCTACCGGAAAGCTAACGAGACTTGATGGTTTTACGAAAATATTTACTCTTGAGCGCTTCAAACAAATTCTATGATACATTCATTTCGTAGACAAAGAAATGACTGTTACAAATAACCAAAATCCTACCTATGATAAATTTTTTAAAGTTGGTGAACTCACGACCCTAGTTTCGAAATTTCGCGACGCCTACAACCCAGACAAACGTTTGTCTTTAGACGAAACGATTATCAAGGGTCAAGGAAGAATGCCCAGCAGGGTATATATGAAACATAAACCCCACAAATTCGACATTAAAGTGCATTCCTTAGCTGAAGCACTGACAGGTTACACGCTAAACATAGAAATTTATGGCAGCAATACAGTCAAAACTTTAACTCGTAACACAGAAAGTGCTTGGGCTGTTATGGGTTACACTGAAGTGGATAATAATAGTACTGTTTTTGTTTTAATGTTTTGTAGCGGTTTTTGGCTATATGGCCGAAGCAAACTTGGTATGTTTTGTAAGGCTGAACAGAAAAAATATTGGTGTACCAAACGGTCGGTAAGATTGTTTGGTTCACAGATAATCTTTTTTGAACGATCTTAGCGAACTGATTGCTGACGTCGAGATTTTTGAATGTCACCGATGCTTTGCAACATCAAAGCTTCAAATAATTCACTAATTTAAACAAATATTTCATCAATCATTTGGAAGTAGCTAAATCATCATCTATTCAAGAGGCTGGAGGATGAATTGACCCACTTTGACTGGCTTTTTTCTAATTAAGCTCTGGCTGGCAGATAACGATTCGGCGAGAACATTTTGGTACAGCCTCAATGTTTTGCATTTGTAAATTTTTACTTTGAATTCAGCAAATTTACACCTTATTTGGGCTGCTAGTCATTCTTAATAGATGGATTTGTGCAATTTTTTTTCACTCTGTGCAAACCTTAGTAATAAGTGAAACAGGAATGCACAAATTAAAAATGAGCTTTTGAATGTGGGTATTCCCAATTACACGTGGCAACAAGTACAGTACATTGTGATGCCAGCAATAGTAGAAAAAGGATTGAAATAGGCTGGAAGTCCAAGTTTCTTAAAAGTAAAGTTTCATGAAACTGCTGCAGCGTTACAGATTACATAGTAAAATAAACAAGCACTGCAAAACAATTATTTTCACTCTTGATTAATTTTCTCCTATTTAGCTCCACTATTTGGCTTCAGTTTGCTGATTAAATGTGACTATGTTGATTTTATCAGCTGCAATTTATTGCACGGCACGGAAGTATGTGAGCTATGTTATGTATTGCCATGACAGAATGGACATGCGAGTGATTTTGTTACATGACCACAATTTCAAAATGTGTGAAGGAATTAGTAACCCATCTATTTGATTAAAAAAATTATTTCTTATTCCCACATACCAATTTTTAACTATTTCCTGTCACTTTGCAAAACATGCCAGCCTCAAGTCTTCATAGGTGAATAATATATATACATACATATATATATATACATACATACATACATATATATACATACATACATACATATATACATATATACATACATGCCAGATACGAATGACAGCAGCAGCAATGAAGCAGGAGCTAATTCGACGCAGGTTCAGTTGTCATCTTACTCCACTAGAAAAAGACGTAAAGTTAGCAGCATGGACGAACAAATTTTGCAGATGCAAGAAAAAGCAGTCTGTGTGATGGATAGCATGCAAAAGTAGTTCAATGAAAGCAGCAAGGATTTAGTACAACTACAAAGAGAATCAAACCAAACTATGGGAGATATGACGAGGGCAGTAGTTGATGTCCTACGAAATTTCTCTACATCTAGATCGTCTACTTTGCCCAACTTCCCTACTCAACAGCCAACTTTTCGATATCAACACCCATTCTCCCCACCAACCAATATGACTTCTTCGTGTCAATATGACTTGACTAGGCCTAGCAATCTATTACCTCCTTCCTTACTTTTTCCTCACAATGACCTATGACACAACCTTGATCCTTACTCTTTTTATTTTCCACAATAACCGTAACTAAAGGTTATACTACAGGTTAAATAAAAAACATTGAGTATAAGACAGTTACTAAAATGTTGTTTTGCGAACATTTGCTTTTAAAATTTGTTCCAATACAATTTAGTTTTTATTTAGGCTACGTACGTAATCTACTTTTTGTTGGCCTAGACTGCCTTACGAATTTTAGTAATTTTTTGTCAGCAATAAGTAAAATAATTATTATATTTAGAATAAAGTTCAAACAGTGGGATTCAGTCTATGATATTGTTTTAAACGAAATGTTTTTCTTTATTTCATGACCTAAACTGACGGCAATGTATTTTTTTACTCCGTAAATCTGAGACAATAAATTTGTTACACAGTTGTCTAGCAGTATTAGCACGGCTTTCCTTCAAACTATAAAACGCACATGTAAACACAGTACACACCCACTTGTTTCATCTAAAGAAAAATTAATTGAAAACCTTTCTCAAAAAGCATTAGCAAAAAGTATGTCACTTGCCTGTACTTTGGTCATCCAATTGGTGTCAAAGGAATATTATTCTTCACTCAAATATTATACAAGGTGAAAGCTGCAGTAATGACAAGCGGCACGTCTTCGACATGGATATCCAGACGATAACGGTAGTCATCACCATCAGCCTTTAATATGGTCAAACGTTTTCTCAATAACTTGTCTAACCCGTCTTAATCTGTAATAAAATAACGTTTGAGCTGTTGACAAGGTTTGCCTGTGCACAAAGGTTTCATAAACCACGGCTCCAGAGAAAAAGCGCTATCTCCTAGCAACAGCAAAGGGACAGAGACACCTGAAAAATTACTCGAGTAGCTTGGAAATAAATCGTTACGTTCAGCATGCTTAAATATTACCTGTCGTTTTAAATCATCCAGAATCATTAGCCCTAACAGGCATCCCGATTTTAGCAAAGAGCACTCTGTATCGAGCGTCCACAATAACCAGTGCTGCTACTGAATACCAACCTTTGTAATTATAATAATCAGCGGTGAACTCTCGTTCGGGAAGTACAGGAAAATAAATCCAGTCTATGGAACCGACTGCATTTGCAAACTGCCAGAGACGATCAGTTCTTTGGCCTTCGATAAGCATTCGTCGTTTTCTAGCCATTTTATGAACTTCGGAGTAAACTGTCAGAACGCACTTTACGAACCTTTAACACAATCGTGAACAAATCCCAACGTGTGTTTATTTACACCAACGACAAACATACCGAGAAAAAAAATTGAAAGTTTTATTTTGCAATGGTCTCATTGAGTATATGCTGAGCAAGGCTATTACAGTTGTGATTATAGATAAGCACTGTATTTCCACATTAAGACTCGACGCCTTGCTAGGACAATAATTCTAATGCTATAATAATATGTGTTAGCCCCTGGAGTGCCAGTGATGTAAGCCAGAAACTGTAGGATACGTGCTTAGTTATTGTAGCTATAATGTAATTAGCTATACATAAACAGGGTGGTCTAAAAGTCTGGTCACACGCAAATAACAGGCGATATAATGGTCCTACGTTAATTCTGAAGACATATTTGTAATGTAAGTCAGATATGGGGGAGCCAATGAAGATATTGTCAATGACGTTGAAAACAGCATTCAAGGTCATCAGCATTCTGTTATCCTAATGGCGCAAGATACAGCACAGAAGTGAATTACAAAGTTGTACCGCGAGCCTCAAACATGACAAACTGTGAAAACAGATTGAAAATCGGAGCATGAATGCAATAGTTATGAGGAAAACAAAATAGCAACAAAGTCTTTCCCTGAATGTTTTAACTGCCGTGCATGCCGAGCTTCACTGCATGGCAGTTAAAACGTTCAGAGAAGTCTTTGTTGCTATTTTGGTTTCCTCATAACTATTGCAATTAAGCTCCGATTTTTAATCTGTTTTCGCAATTTGTCACGTTTGACGCCTCCGTACAACTTTGTAATTCACTTCATACTGTGTGTTGCACCATTTGGAAAATAGAATGCTGATGACCTTGAATTTCAAGGTCATTCTGAAAATATCTTCATTGGCTTCCCCATATCTGACTTACATTACAAATATATCTTCAGAATTAACGTAGCTCCATTATATCGGCAGTTATTTGCGTGTGACCAGACTTTTAGACCACCTTGTATACCTATATAATGCGCTAAGGTTGGGACGAGATGCGCAGAGCAAACCCAAGTGGGGATGCACAAAGCAAACTCATCATTAAGACAGCCAATGAAAAGGCACCTCACCAGCAAGGCAGCGTCATAAAGCACGCAGACCACGCAGTGGGGCCGTGCACGAAAGGATTGGGGGGTCAGCAGCAATTTTGCGCCAGACCGACATATGTTACGGGTAAAGCTAGTTTCTATTATTATTATTTATTTGAATTTTGATTGTGGATGTTAAAAAAAGTAATGATTAAATCGGGCTTGAGGCATCTGGGTCATACGCATATGGTTTCATGGTAGAGCCGAATTATGCCTCTGTATAGATGGAGCCAAGTTAGTGGATCAAAGAGGGTGAGAGATGGTTGTGACACCTAGGGTAGCCTACCTCAATAACCTGAACTGGTAGATAGTTCACCTGGGAGTTCCAGCCTAGCAACAGCTCCTCTCTCTTCTACACTGCAAGGGAAAAACCTAAGCACGATAGAGCTCTGAACCACTGTACGATGCGCACGTGGACCAAGCAATAAATCTTGCTTAAGACATGCTGGACTTACGACCTAAAGATGTGAATTATGGTAAAGTTAAGCTAACTTAGATTCTTCCAGAAAATCAGGCAAGACTCAGCAAATTTAAGGTTACGAATCTCTAAGGTAAAAGAAGTGTTTGGATAAAGGGTTACCTTTAAAACTAGACCAATGAAATTTACAACTATAGATAAAATCAGAAAGATGAATCCGGTCACATTCACCCTTAAGGATTACGGTGGGGAAAGTATAAAGGGAGGTTTTTATGAGAGAGAGTTGCAAAAAGAGGGGTGTGCCAGACCTGATTTTGGTAGAGAAGGCGTTAAAACTAAGAAAGTAGGGGAAAAGACCAGTTACTTGGTTAAGTGGAAAGGGTATGACAATAAGTTTAACAGTTGGGTGGATAATTTAGACAAGCTGGGGTGATATGATTCCATATATAAAAACTTGACATTTGGTTTTCGATCTCTTATAGATTCGACAATGTCTGCTAAATTAGTGTTTAGCTGTCCCTGTTGCGAAATATGTTTCCTGACAAGGAGGAGCTGTCCCTTCACTTGAATGCTGAACATTTCACCCAACCGTGTCAGGAATGTTGCGACCATCTGTCATCTGCCATTGGAGAAAAACTCTAACCTCCCTTCGTTGTTTAATAACAAATACTTGATGTACGTGCAGAATTTTAATCAAGGAAAAAGGGTCATACTTAAAGACCATTTTGGTGTTTTGTGCACTGCAAGAAATAGCGTGACTCGGCTACTGGATTTCAGCTAACCACAGCTGAACACCTACAAGCCACTCTGTACTTAGTCCGTGGTGTAAGCTTCGTCAAGCTTACAAAAAGATACAAGAGTCCATACAGAAATTTGCAAGTGAAGGAAGCGGTTGGAAGATCAGTAGAGTCAGCATGTTAAATGTTAAAGTAGGCAGGTAGTTCAAGCTACTTCGTATATTCCTACACCTAAAAAACTAAGGAAAAAAGTCGAAACACCTCGAAAATGTACACAACGTGGAAGGCAACGTATATTTCCTTCACTCGGTCTTGGCTTCTTTACGATGTACCTATTTATCGGACCCTCCAACATACCCAGACCAAAATGCTGTAGTATCCGGTAGAGACACACACTACCGAGAAAAACAACTTATCAATGTTATAGGGTACACTTAGGAACATAATATCCATTCTCTAATGTTGTTGGAAGACAGTCCATTCATCTACTATATCTGTCTGACGGAAATGAAAAACCCAACTACCACTATTGTGCCATCCTGGATTTCGGTAGATTTTTTTAAATTCCATGGTTCGAGAACCTGCAAGAAATATTACTGTTGAATATCTTCTAACCTAACACAGAAGCGAATGCGTGGCTATCAATTCGACACAAACCTTGACCTTTCTCAAGCCGGGGGAAAACATGCTGAAGTTTAAACATTTAGAACGTCAGAACCCACTCAACTGGGTAGTTTACGTGGATTTTGAATGTATGTTAGTCCGATACAGGGTCCGCTACCATCTTCTTCACAAAGTGCAACAACCAATGTCAGCAGACACGTACCTATCAGTTACGGGTACATGGTTATTGGTCCACATGACGCATCATATCGCACTACTATGGAACAGATGCCGTGGAATATTTTAATTGTTAACAGTTCGACAGAATATCTCGAAAGTCATCACCGATTTTTTTAAAGAAAATCGGTGATGACTTTCGAGACATTCTGTCCAACTGTTAACAATTAAAATTAACACCGCAAGCACAGTTCGACTTCAACCTGGCTAAATCCCGTCAATACTGTGTGAAATCGTTCGATGCTATAAAAAAAGATGAGGGATCACTGTCACTGCACTGGCAAGTTTCATGGGACAGCCTGTAACAAATGTAACTTGAAAGCTAGAGAAATAAAGACCAACCTAGTTTGTTTCCACGGCTTAACTAATTATGACTGTCACTTATCAATAATGGCCATTCAAAAGTTCCAGAACGAAGTTCGGAGCATAGCTAGGAACTCTGAACAATTTCAAAGCATGAGCGTCGACTTACATGTGCGAACCAAAGACAATTCTCCTCAGGTAACCCAGAAGTTTTTTAGACATACATTTTTTTGAGTATCTCATATGCTACTCTGGTGGAGAATTTAATATTTTGAAAGAAAGTCTGCGGACAGGTCCTCTCAGTAAACTCAGTAAACATAGCCGATTGACCTTAGGCCGGCTCGCCCAGGCCACCCGTCCTCCGGAATAAGGAGCCAAAGCCCGAAAGCCAGGATCTCCGCCTCCACGGATTATTAGGTTGCAGCACACGGCCAACATGCTGGGGGATGAGGCTGAAAAGCCTAGTGGCCAGAATGGGCAAATTGGAACCAAACCCAAAAGGGGATTCAAACCGCCAAACATCCTCTAAGCAGCCACCCCGGGCCCGGTTTGTCTGGATGTCGCTTCGCCTGTTTAAGACTAGTGCTTGCGACGGGTGTTAAACCTGCCCGCCATACACACCATAGGCGCACTCGCAAACCGTAGTGTTTAGGTTGCTAGTGTTCAAGACGGACCAAAAACCCTCCCCCATGCAGACCCTTGGCACACTAGCAGACCGTGATCTAGAGTTCCCTTTTAGTCGCCTTCTACGACACGCAGGGGTACGGTGGGCTTATTCTACCCCCAGCCCACAGGGGGCTGATGTGTGCGATGCCCGGGAAAACATGCCTCTATTTAGGCCTAATTGGTGTGGTTAGCATTTTTTTGCAATAGGTGAAGGTAAATCAGATCGGATTAATGCTTTTTGTTTCATATGCCCAGAATACTAACTTTACCAGTCGGTTCTGCATTCCTGTTGCGATCAAGTGCACAGATTGTTGGCGATCGGTATCGGTGATTGGCAATTGTTTGGTAACTGGTGAAATTTTGACCTGCGACTGATTTTGACCGATCAGACTCTGACTGGTGAATATTGGTTCAGCAAAATCGGGTAGGTATACACCCCTTAATACATATAATATAGGTAGTAAGTGAAGTAGTGCGCCCTCCACACTGAGGGCAAGAGTGACAGACACTCCAACTCGTTTCTTTTGTTCCCTAACTGCAGGCTTTTTCTTCTGTTTTCTGCTTCCCTGATTTTCTTCAGACACTAAAATGCCTTTATTCATTGCCAGCAACTGTCTATCCACACACACACCGCTGTGCTTAATGATTAGTCACGTAGGCTCGCCCAACGTTCCAGATCATCGAATTAATAAACTATGTTGTTCGTCTAAAGCCCACAGTAGTGCTGAACTCTGTTGAGAAGTGAGCGACCCACCGTGCATCCATTACCGAGGCAGGATAACATGGTCGGTAGTACGCGAGCTGCGCAATAATAATATGGTTCGAGCTTGTGCTGCCCACAACTGCACGGGAAGGCAGAATAAAACGGAGATAATTACGTTTCATGGGCAAGTTACTTCATACATAATTCCAGTCTCGTTGATTGAAGTTATAAGAGTATTAGTGTGTAAATCGCAGGATATTAGCCGTAGGTATAGTAGGAATGGATGGCCGGTATTTAGTTCGTATGTATTATAGTCCTCCGTTAGTGAAAAAGGGTAGGTAAAAACTAGTAGTAGTGTGTAGTTAACACCTACGAATTGTTTATTAAGTGTTGATGCTAGCAGGTGCTGTTTAAAATTTTACGGAACGGCATCAAAACCTACGACCAAGACCAAGGTGTTTTCCACAAATAATGTCAAACTTTGTCCTTTTTAATCCCCTCCCCGTGTCACGAGCGACAACGAGGTCATCAGCATCATACAGACAGGTTAAATCTGTTCAGGGTGGAGGACGACGACGTGTCCAATTTCCCACAACTAAACCCCATAACAAGAGCTGCACTAATCAAAATTGGCGAAACTCTCTTGTGAAGACAGACGTTCTGTGTTTGGTCAAGTTAAAGGTTTAAAGGCAATTGCCCAAATTAATTTATTGATCTTAAAGGCACCCCACCAAATTCTTTTGTGGTTGGGCTTAAAATGTGCGTACGGACGAGGGCTACCCTCACACCGAGTTTCATCAGGAGCATCTTAAAACGAGAGGACTGACTTATCAAGAATTAGCTGTGTTATTTAGTCACAAAACCAAAGAAGTTATTCTCCCACCAATGTAGCTGACAGTACCACTTCAAAACCGCCATCTTAGAGATCCTTTGGTGAAAGTATTTCTTGAAATGACATTAAAATGGAGTTCAAGATGATCGCCTTCTCTAGGTGCTCTCATGACCCACCAAGTTGTGTCTGGTGTTACAGTGTTAGAGACTACCATAACTATACATTAAACCGTGAGAATGAACGTTTTGGATTTTTATGAATTTAATCCATTGGCTGAGGCTTATTTAATACACGCAACTGAGGGGGAGGGGAGGAATGAGGCATAATGGCGCATCGACAGCAACGTCATTAGCGCCAACCTTAGTCACAGTGCAGTCGCCACTGCACTATACATTACAGAGGTGTTAAACAAACCCCAAATCTAGATCATATCATAGATCTGCACCTCCTGCAAGAATTTAAACACCCCAGACAGGTGGACAGACTTATCGCTCAATTAATGTACTTGTGAAAAATGATGTAGGGAGAAACTGTCAGTTCCGTTCGACTTAAGTTTGTAAGAATCTGGAACGAAAGCAATCAAACGAAAAATAACGGACCTGGAGTTGTTTCAACTTAAAAATCCGATGTAAGTCTCGGTGCCAGGTGGAAATGGCGATGAACACCTTCATGATCGTGACAATCAACAAGTAAGTGACGGACCGTAAGTGGCCGTCAACACCTATGACATTCAGGAGGAATAACCCCCCTCAAAAGAAAGCAATGAGTAATTTGGTGTGACCAATCCATAAACGAGCTAACACCACCTCTTCTTGGCGACTGTCATTCCCTAACAGTGCCTTTAACAGCCCACAACTTATTGCTGTCTTGTCTGTCCCACAAGGCTTGCCAAAATGCGTGTAACCTCTGGAGTTGGAAAGGCGTCTGAGGGAACATGGCTGCGATCCCTTTCGAGAGGGCCATAAAGGGCCCCTTTCGCTGCAGCATCGGCGTGATCCTTCCCAGCCTTTCCCAACATGATCCGGGATCCACCAGTAAATCACGGTTTTCTGCTGGCCAGGCAAGCGGGAATGCAGAGCTTGGATACGTTGTGTCAAGGGGTTCTGAGGGTTGTATGTCGCCAAGGACTTCAGGGCACTCATGGAATCACTAAAGATAATAAAATGTGTGCCCTGAAGGTCAAGGATCCATTCAACAGCCAGACTGAGTACCAGTAGCTCAGCTGAAAACACAGGATAGCCAGATGGAAGACGATGGGAAACAGTCATCCAGTCATGCACGAAAGCACATGCCACGCCAACGTCTGACTTAGACCCATCAGTGAATAGCCGCTGATATCCGGCGTACTGATGACACAGTTGCCGGAACACCTGCAAGTACCTTGCTGGTGGAGTGGAATCTTTTGTGAGGGATGCCTGAGGAACAGTGACAACCCAATTCATGGTTCGAATGTAATACATTTATTATTACACGCAATTGTGCTTAGAAAACAAATTGACAATTTGGAAGGTGTCAAATGTTTTTTTAAGATCTGTTTACTGCAAACTTTAATGCAAAGAGAAGCATTCAAAAACAATCGTACACTATACTATAATGTTCGCTCCTGACATCAAGAGTTCACCACACGGTCATAAACAAAAACAAAAAGTATTTAATTTGACACCTCCTAAAACGTGTACGATTTTAACTCTTACAAGCACATTCCAAAAAGAAAGAATCATTCACTCACATACGGCTCTACTCCTCCTAAATCCTGCCCCCCCCCCCTTTTCTTCCCCACCCTATTCAGCTCTACAGTGGGCAAGTTTCCCTCAGTTAACATAATGAATGAACATTTATTTCACCCCCAACTTGAACGTGTTAGAATTGTTTGTTGTCAGAGCTACTGTAAGTGAAATTCACTAGGACTCCCTGTTCGGCTGCATTTGGGTCAGCTGCAAAACGTTTCCACCTTTACGTTACTGAAGCTAAATATTGTTCAGCAACTATACTGTGTGCCAACAGAGAAATATCTCCTTATATGGTCACTCTATGACTACCAATCTTTCAAGGAAATAAAGTGTGACTACTCTATAATTGTGACGTTATAACTTAAGAGAAACACCTTGGCAGCGCGATTAAACCAACAGCAATGGCCATCGCTTTCACTGTAAAGCGAATAGGCATCATTTTAAGATCAAGTTCTTATCAGCAAGAAAGGGGTAAACTGTCCAAAGGGTTATTATTTGAAATTTATTCAGTATTTCACGAGTCAAGGGAATCTGTTGCTGTTTGTGACCTGTTGCAGTGGAAAGATTTACCAACTCCTACAAGTTAGGCTTTGCATCAATCGACTTAGTCATGGCTGGTCTTTCGCCCACCTTACTGGAAGGAACGATCCCGTGTCGTGCCAATCATAGACTTGAACGCGTTAGAATTGTCTGTTTTCAGAGATACTGTAAGTGAAATTCACCAAGCAGGCGATTACCCAATCATGTATTCGTTTTATTCTAAAGTTGTTCCCAAAACCGGACTTTCAAGCATAAGTGAAATATTTCCATGTCTTATTCGCCGTATAAGTTAAAAATGAAACACGGTAAGTTTGACTCACTTAAATTTATATTGAATGACCTGATAAATTTTCACATCGTCATTGATACTAACAGAAAATAAGACAGTTACAGGCAGCAAAGAAGCCGCTTGTCTACCTTAATGAAACCTGGGTACACCATACACACTATGGTAAGAGTTAAACAATGGCATAATGCGATTTAAAAATTTGTGGACGCTTGATTCCAACCGGAAAAGGAAAGAGCCTTATATTGTGGCAAGCCGGCAGAGGCATAGAATTAACACCGAATGCTTAAGATGTTTTCTTCAAACCAACATTGGCTGATTACCATGATGAAATGAACAGTGACCGTTTCAAGGAATAGTTTGAAGATCAACTACTGCCAAATATCCCTTCTAATTCTTTTACCTTATCATTCAGTTGAGTTGGAGAAAGCCACACCGAGTAAATACCAAAAAAGCATATCTGATTGACTGGTTGGCTCACCACGAATCTCGCATCCTGCAGAAATGTTGCGGGGCCATCTTTATGAACTTGTCAAGCTAGACAAGTTCAGCAAAAAAAACTATGTCACTGTCTGTAGCGCATGGCCACACTGTATAACGATTGCCAGCCTACCACTGCGACCTCGTCCCTATCAATCTTATTTGGGGACACGTTGTGAAGGAGGACGTATGCAAATGCAACAAATCATTTTTTCTGAGTAAAGTGGAAAAACTAACTACAACTGCTATTCAAGTGGTGATGCCAAACAACTGGAAAAATAGTTGTGACACGTCGTGGAAATTGAAAAGATGTATTGGGAATCCGATAACTTTTCCGAGAAATTAGCAGTGCATTGGGTTTATATTTTAGGCAAATACAGTACCCATCAATTAAGATAGGATTTGGCCGAGATAAAGAAGACAAGACTTGATCTGATACTTTAATCTCTGCAGGTTTTAATATGAATGTATGTTAAGTCTCGAGACACTTCGCTGGCTCGGAACGAAAACAACTTAAGTGCAAAATCATTGTAAATGCACTTTAGTTTCTGAATCCAATAATAGTTGTAATTACATGCAGACTTTGTATGTAAGTCATCCTTCAGTAAAGTAGTGCTGCAAGTAGTTTTCATGTAAAACGAAATTTGAAAACATCGTATCTGCCAATTTTGCCATTCATCGGTGCGAAATCATCGTATTTGCTTTTTCCTCATGATTCAATGTAAGAGAAAGATGGCTGTTCCCAGCACAAGCAAGCATATTCAAGCAACCTCAGCTCAGGAGCTTCTTTTTCACGTTTATGTGGTAAGTATTTCAGATATACTTTGAACTTTCTAATGAATCAAATAATTCTTCCCCTCCACCCCGCACCCATGACACACCTTAAGAGTCGATTTCGTAGGACCACTCCCACAATGGTGAAAGTAGGGAAAGGAATGTAAGCGGTACTTTCAACTGCAAGAGAAAGTGCAAGGAAAAGCTTCAGCTGAAGTGCAAAGTAGCATTTAAAATTAGTTTGGAGGTTAGGTAATCAAACACGTCATGCTTATTGGGTTTGCAGCAATGTAATATGCCACGATAAAAAAAAGAAGCACATCGAGGGAAGCAAGATTGTTGTTGGTAATCAGTTCTTTTTAAACACCGTACACGTATCAGAATTTATCGTGCATTACAATTCAGACAGAGTTAAGCGTCCAAGGATCGAGACTCAATATTGCTGATCAACAACAAAGCGTGAATACCTTGAAAGCAGGGTGGCTGTAGTTAAATTACGATTTAAATCAAATGATTTTTATTAATATTAATTACTTCGATTTAAATCAAATGATTTTTATTAACACTTTGAACGAGGGACCCTTTTAGATATACGGGAGTGCGCAGCATCACTTATGTGCGGGACCCGTATCACGTACGGGAGACTCTTCATTCATAAATTCGCTGTAGTTTTCTTCTCACAGGCATCGTTTAAAAGCTTGATGCTGGTTGGCTGTAGTCTTGGATGAGGTCACGTGATCACTATTAGCCAATAGTATTCAACGAAACAAAGACTGCTGTCGACTTTGGTCGACGCTCAACACGATGTTCACTTTCTTGGCAAAACACAAAATGACGGCGCAAGCTTCTCACTCGGCTGCGAGCGCTAGCCTAGTTTTTGACGATAGCGATGATGAATTGGCGGATGATGCAGACTTTTTAACTGAATATTTTAACGATTCGGACAGTGAAGGGGAATTTTTAGGCTTTGGAGCACCAGAAAGTGAGTATGAATTAGACGATTTTGATGACGACGACGCAATTTTTGAACGCTTGCGTAATGCGGCTGTCACTATGGACGAATGGGAAAACATGGCCACGAATGCAAACGTATTTACTCCAACGCTACCACTGTTCGTTGGCGATCCAGGATTTCACGGAAATTTACAAGCTAATTCAACGGTGCTTGATTATGTCAGTCTTTTTTTTTAACGAAGAAGATATGGATGAAATTTGCGTTGAAACAAATCGGTATGTTGCCCAAATGAAATCAAAAACCGCACATCGTCGTAAGCCACACAGTCGTCTAAATAAATAGCGTGACGTAACTAGAGATGAAATCAAAATATTTTTTGCACTAATTTGGAATATGGGCCTAATAAAAAAAGATCGTATAGAAGATTATTGGTCCACGGACGAAATTTTGGCAACACCTTTTTTTGGAAACAGGATGGAAAGAGATCGTTTTTTGTCAATATTGTACGGCCTGCATCTAAATGATGTTGATCATCAAACACGACCCGGTGATGCAAATCATGATCGCTTGTACAAAATCCGCCCATATTTTGACAGGCTTGTTTACAGGTGTAAAAATATATGCACTCCAGATAAAAATATAAGCATAGATGAAGCAATGGCTCCTTGGAAAGGCCGTTTAGGCTTCAAACAGTACATGCCACAAAAATCCGACAAATTTGGTGTCAAACTCTATGAGGTGTGTGAATCGAGATCAGGCTACTGCTGGAATATGGAGATATATACAGCCGACAAAGAAATTAGTGCTCACGGACCAACATTTGACATTGTTGTAAGACTGTTGAGGGGTCCCCCCACTTTACTAGGAAAAGGTTACCAAGTAGTAACCGACAGATACTATACGCCCCCAGCATTATTAAATGAGCTCTGTGCAGAAGAAACTATTGCTGTTGGGACTGCAATCCCCAATAAAAGGACATGCCTAGAGATGTTGCCAGTGCAAAGTTGAAACGTGGTGAAGTTGTGCGTTACTTCAAGGATAACCTTGCTGCTTTAAAGTGGAAGGACAAGAGAGACGTTCTTTTGCTGACGAGCATGCATACGCAGCCAGAAAAAATGGTTGCAACTGGAAAAGTTGACAGAACAACAGAGGAGCCGAAACTCAAACCCGAAAGTATCATGACATACAATAAGTACATGGGTGGGGTGGATCTGCAGGACCAGTTGGCCAAGAATTATGCTTTTCGCCACCGCACCATGAAGTGGTGGAAAAAACTATTTTTTCACCTTCTCACACTTGCTCTCACAAATGCCTACATTATGCACCGAAAGTTGTCGCTTTCTCCACAGCGTCATGGCAAGTTTCTTCTTTCTACTGTCCTAGAACTGTGTGCAGCCCCATCTTTTCGAAGCCCAGTGGTAAAAAAAATTGCAGGCAACACCTTGGATCGTTTGGTGGCTCGACACTTTATCAGAACGATTCCTCCAACAGACAAAAAAAACCCGCAACGCTACTGTGCCGTATGCCATGTGAGCAGTGGCAAAAGAAAAACACCTGGCCAAAAAAGCAGAGAAACCAGCTATGAATGCCCCGAGTGCAATGTAGGGCTCCACCTGAGCATTATTTTGAAATTTATTATACACAGCAAGACTATAAAGCATACTACGACCAGCACCATAGAGAGTCCGAGTAGTGCATTGCAGTAAAGTGTTTGCGCGACCCCTGCAGCTGCCTCCGATTTTGTACTCTATGCAAATTCTGGTTGAAATTACTTTGTAATGACCCCCCAAAATTGTATTGATTCATTATTACACTTATAAATATGTTTTTTACTAAATATTACGGATATTGGATCCCTTTTGAAAATTTGGCAGTCATTTGTACACAAATAATGAAAAACCCAAAAAATGCTTAGTTTCGAGATAATTGCAGCCATTATATGTTCAGCGTACAAAGTGTTAATAATAATCAAGACTTAAATCAATAATTTGCCCTTCCTTTAACCATTTCAATTGATTACACGCTATAAACATTCCTGTTTAAGTATTAATTTCGCTTATGGTCAGCGTCGCTGAACAGCTGCTTATACGAACAGCCTTGGACTAGAGAGAGGCTGTTTTCAGAATTTTGATACGTTCACACAAAAATAAACTTCTCGAGAACAGTCAACGCTAGAAAACTAAACCTGTGTTTTGGCTGGGAGTACTAAACAAAAACAAAACAAACAAAAAAACAGTCATATGGCAATTACTTGATTGAAGAAAGACTGATGAATCATCAACATAAAGTTGAAGCAATTCTTTCTACCAGTATCTTATGGCCTAATAAATATTTAAACCTGAATCAGCATAATATTTATTAAAACTCACCTTACTATTCGAAATCAAAAATCTAAATTTGACAAAAAGTATACATTTATTTTCTAGGCATTAGGCTATCTAGTACATTTGCACCAAATGATATCCATGCAAACTAAAGAATAATATTGGTAAAGAAAATCTGATTTTAGGGCAGAAAAATCTGATTTTGTTGGAAAAAAATCATGATTTTTAACCACCCTGCTTGAAAGTAGTCTGAACGTAAGTCGTATGTATACTCATTCTATCAACAGAAATGTAGCGAGACACAGCGAAGACCTCGTCCACGTGACACGTGACACGTGCTCCAAATACCAATTTCTGGTTAATCCAAGTCAAGATTTAGTTAATGAGCAAGAGGAATACTCACGACATAAAGATAAAGCTCGTGAAGGCTTGCAACAAAATAGCAGCCGGTTTCGACCTTCAGCAGGTTATGACATACCCCAAATTGATTACTGAAGCAGCCTCTTACTTTAAAAAACTAGGTGTTTACAATCTAACAATCCTTGAATTAAATAAATAGTTCACAGGGTTATTGTTACACGTGGCTTGATGGGCAGGAAAAAAGGGGTGGAAATGAAATATTCCTCAGTAAGTGCCAACGTATTCAAACAATAGAACAGACATTTTTTAACCAGACCATAGTCAAAGTGAAGGGGACAGTATGCATTCTGCCATAGAACAGAGGTTTTTCAAAGAAAAATAATGCTACCTAGCGACATCAGAAATATAAGATTGGATAATACAAAAATGTCCTACATCTCAAAGAACTACTACACAATAACATGATCAACTTTGATGCCATAAACTATGGGTACCTGAAAGGTAATGCCTTTGATGGCATCATCTAAGTACACCAATTGGGTACCACTGTATTGATGGAGATGTAAGCGTTTCATTTTCAGAGGAAATTAGTGCAGCTATGGATGAAAAGCTATGCAGGAAACGAGACCGCAATGTAAATTTTAAGTCGCTGGAATTACCCAAATCATACGAAGCACCATTGAAAATAACGCAGTTAAAGAAATATGATTTACTTGCTTTGCATCAGCACATACCGGCAGATTGCAAACCATTTTATGAGTCTTCAGAAGTTTGATCAGTCTGTTGCTGTTTGAGAATGTTCACTTTTTTATGCTGTGACGTTTTGCACAAACCCTTTTAACAATTTAATAATAAATTCTTTGGTATTATGGCTGTTTATTAGAGTTACTATGATTTAACATTAACAATTTTTACCAACTTGCTCGAAACAGAACCATCGTTAACTACAGTTTTCACTCAAAATATTGATAAAAACTGCTAATCAAATATGATACATGATTCGTCCTTAAATTATTTTATTTGTCCCACGATTTGGTTATTTTTCATTATTTAGGGGATTTATGCTACTTAAAACCAACTTTAGGCTTGTTTTCCTGCAAAGTACGATTGCGCAAACATCACTCGCATTACTTCTGTGTGGAGGCCAAGAAGCAATGTCGCTTTCCCTCCCTGTGTATCTTTGTGAGTTCTAGGTCATCACTGAGAAAGACTGAACAGCTGCTTAGCTCGGCTGGAGCCTGCAGCCAGTATCCACCTCAGTAGCGAAGTGGTTTAAGTCCTGGGTTTGAGTCCCAAGTTGGGGCAGTTGTCTTCTCTTTCTTTCTCAGATTAGTGCATATCTTGTTTCCTCACAAGGCCAGTCTTTAATGCAGACTGTTAGCTTCATTTATGATTTCGCACTTAACGAGTTGTTGCTCCAAGTCAGCGACTTGGCACTTGATGCCTTACAGAAGCTAAGAAATTCAGTGTCACCAATATTAATTGGAATTAACAATAATTCTCAGTTGGCACACAATGATCAGGGTAAGTGAACATGGTTGTAATAATCCTCATAACAGACAAGGATAGGACTTAACTGAGTTGCAATGTAGGCCAAATGAAGAACCTCGCACACTAGCCTGGCTTAGAAATACAGCCCTTCACACAGCATGTGAAAATAAGCTAAGTGGTTGTCAGTCAAGGAGACTCGGTGATAATGACTCACTTCGGTTGTCCTTCCCTCTCTAGACAAGTTCATTCGTCTTTATGTGCTTGGTTTGACCTTTATTAATTCAGTGACGTAGCATAAAAATTTCCAGTGGCCTTCAAAGTAAGGAGAGGCTCTAAATTAAGCACAAAGTTCTGTCTTAATGGCTGACTGACAGATATTTGATGAAAGTAAAAATATGGCCTTTAGTATATAGATTATAAGCGATGAAATATGTGTGTAAGTGCATTCCCATCTTAAGTGCAGTATCATAAATCAAGAGAGTGAAAGCTACCAGTCAACGGAAATGGGAAAGTCTTGGCCTTGGCTGTATTTCACAGAACAATTAATTACGGTAAGGCGGGATAGTTCTTGGCTAACATTTCTAAGATTCTGTTTAGTTTAAAAACAATAATCTGCTGACTAGTGGGTTTTATATTCTTTGTACAATTTAAATGGAAATAGCTTTTAGACAGAATTTAGTAGGCCAATATGGACCTAATATTGCATGTCTGTGTAATAACCATACTAGCATAATTTGCATACAGTAAACACCATAACAATGGAACTGCTTTTCGTTTCGACGGTAGGTGCGATAGCGACGGCGATGAAGAAGCTGCGCCGAGGATTAAGGTTTTCACCCTTCGCAGTTTTCCCCTTGACTCAAGAACTGCACCCTATGAAAAACAAACCCTTAGCTGGCTGTTCCGCATTCACTACACGTAACGCTCAGTCTTTTTTAGGACTACACCCTGAAAGGTCCTTTTCAGGACTACGACATGTTGAAGAAAGATTTCTATTGCTTGTTATTATTAGTAAAATTAAAGGTCATTACCCAAATAAAAAATGCATAGCATTAAAAAGTACAAGCATACCAGTATTTTAGGACAAAAGGTTTATTCAGTACGTGGGACCTTTTTTGGGCGTCGGAAGAAACCAAAATTTCAAATTTAAGACGGGTGAATTCTTAAAAAGTTGGAGTGGGGGTTATTCTCCTTCTGAAGTGTCGTTTGCCTCATACCCACCCATCCCGAAATACAGTACACCAAAATAATAGTAAAACAGCAAAAAAAAAAGGACACTTTTTGGAAAGGAAAACAAAAGAAAAAACATGAAATTTACATAGGTTTCAAAGACTGTGCCAAACCACCTCATACGACAGAAAAAATGGAAAACGAATGGGTTTGAACTAAATTGGCGGAACTGAGTCATGCAGTAACGCTAACATGGAGGCAGGCATCAGCCACATAATTTCGTAATTTCGCAATGGTTTTCTTGGTTACTTTGCACGAGCATGAACACTATTTCACGTGCGCATGAACCAGGCTTAACCCTTTTCAGTCCGTGCCAAACTAGATGGTGTTTTTAAAGTATACTTAGGTTGGTAATGGGATTCACACCACCATTTATTTGGTTTCTAGTCAGGTATGCTGACTACTAGGTTGTACTTGCTTGCCTGCATGCTTGCGCTGCTCGGGGACCATTGACAGACCACGCGTTGGGACTTTTTTTGGTTTTTTGCTTGCAATAGCCGTCCATTTAAAGGGTTAAAGCACTTTAGGGGTGGGTGCTAGCTTCGCTTAAGCATTTAATAGACGATTGATTTAATGTAAATTACTTTTATTGATGCTGGATTACACTATAGGTATATGATAGCTGATAAAATGAGTCTATATAACAGTAAATGTTACGGTTTCATCGTATTGCCATGGTACAAAGAAAACTTCTCCTTCAACAAGTATGGTAAGATAGTTAAAAGACTGCATAGACATTTGAAAGTGCATAAATGTTCTCCAGATGTCTACTGAAAAATAATGACATCTTCAAAAATAGCAGCCTACAACCCAAAAGTACACCGGAAACTATTTACAAGCAATCGTTTGGAACATTTTCCCAGCAAAGAAGTTTTTTTCTAAAAATGATTTTAAATCAAATGAAAAATCTCAGGACTTAAATGATGCCAATCTACAGGGGTCGAATACTACAGATCAAGCCATTGTTCACATTTAACAGTGTCACAGCAACACCAATGAGGGTGAACCACTTCAATGCGAAGTTTTGATCAGTAAAGAGTATGGCTCAGAAGCAGAGTGGGCCAACCCGCATACTCCAAAAATGCTGTAAATTTGACATAAAGTTAAGCAATAATAGGTGCTTGTTTAGTCTTTTAAACTATTTGTTGTTACCGCCTATTTGCTTAAAACAGCCACAGAAATGTACAGTAGGATGCACTTTTGGGTAAATGAACAATTAGTATGTAATTAAGCTGATTAAAATGGGATGGACCATTATGGCTCCAGATCTTTGAAACATAGCACAAAAGTCACAATGACCAACCCACAAAAGCTGCCCCAAACTGCTGTATCAAGTTAGTATTACCACCATGTCAGTGCTAACATGTAATTTAATCCAATAAGCCTAATGTGTAATGAAAGGATGGTTAAAGAATGTTACTTTAGCTAAGAAAAATGCATTTTATTACAATAAACAACTTTAGCACAACATTAAAACTACAGTTACCCGTATCACATAGGAACTACATTAAAATAGAAAAGCACTATAAAAATAACCTTATGGGATGCATTATCTACGTAATGCCTAGAATAAACATGAAAGGTACTGTGTAAAATATACGAAAAACAAAATCATTCCCAGCATTAGAGTATGGCAACTTTATGTCACATTGACATCAGGTTCATCCTCGGGATCCACTAACTCCCCATCCTCTGCAGATGTATCGTTCTTAAGGTTTTTATAAAAAGCATGATTTATTGGCGGGATGAATGGCAGAAGGTCCTGCAAGTCATTGTACTTTGGAACTGATATCATTCTGCCATTTGGGTACAATGTTTGCAGATTAACCTCTCCGAGGATGATGTTTCTTTGAGCAACTGCTCCTCCTATTCTCGACACATCTATGCATCGAAACTCAACTTCTTGAGAATGTCCATACTTGAAGTAGATTTTCTTAGGATTCTCTTGTCTGAACTGCAGCCACTGAATCTTCATCCATTCAACTTTTTCGCCATCTGTATCGGTCTTTCGGTTTACAATGGCCTTCTCTAATCTAGCCATAGCAACCAAATCTTTTCGCTCCATTTTTGTCACAACGAAAGGGTTATTGCGTTTTGCGTCTTTAATTACATCGATCCACTTGTCAGGCAAGTAAATCTCTGGAAAGCGGTGCTTTGCCTTTTCCACATAACCAAAGTCTTTATCACAGTCCATCCAACTGTGACCACTAACAAAATATTTTTGGTCAACCAGCTTAATGTTGTTCGTAGAACAACCAACGATGTAGAGCCAAAACACTGCAATTTTTATGTTGCGATTTTGACCACCACACGTGTCAGCATATGCAATTACGTGGGATGACGTTAACTGGCTAGTAAGATGTTTTTGTAAGCATGACGCAATTTCGTCAGGTGATCTGGATCCCTCACTTTCATTCCAAACATACATAAAACCATTCTTTGTTTGGGCATCATGTATGCCGAGGTTGTAAACCCACATCTGGCGTTTATAATATACTAGTCCTGTTGACAGTACGGGAACGGGGAGTGTTTTCTGCAAGTCGTAGCAGAACACAGTTGCACTGGTATCAGTAGCCTTTGCAACATCCAGTTTGTAGTTCTTCTGTGCAGCTTCTGCTTTGCGATGGTGCAGTTCGCGGGTTTTTTTTAGTTCATTTTCTCTAGCAGTGTCACCACTTTTCACACTAACATCAATCTGCACCGACAGCAAGTCGCACGTCTTGCAGGTGTCCTTCAAAGGGGTATGAAAACTAATGCTATATTCTTTATTAAAAATATCTCTAAATTTCCAGTCCGACAAAGCAGACTCATTATTCTTCTGACATTCTTCTTTGTACAAACTATACAGTTTCACAAGAGTCATTCCAGGTGCAAAATATTTCCTATTAACATTGTGTTCGCGAGTATAATGAGATTCATAAACAGGAAATTTTTCTATGAACAATTTGGCATATGCAATTCTTTCCGGAGGGGTCTTATTTGCAGGTGTGTGTTTTCCTCGCTGGTCATTCTGTGGACAACCTGTTTTCATAATTTTCTGCAGTGCTCTGTTAAGAGAACCATTAGATACTTTGAAAGTACCAAGAAAAAATGCTTTGCATACGTTCACATCATTGCCATTGACTTTAAGATAATACTTTCTTGTTGTATTTTTTGGACGAGGTGCACGGTTTGGAGCAGGGTTGGCATTGAAACGGTGAGATCGATCTCTAGTGTCCCGTCTTTTTACATCGTGTTGTTTTACCAAACCTTGAAGAAACCCCCTTTGCGTTGCCCAATTTTCAAGGGCATAAAATGTTTCAAACATCACCTTCCTTTGAGTAAAAGAGACTTTAGTGTTGCAGCGAAGTTTACATTGACAGTTTACGTCATGTATTTGTTTTGCAGGAACCACCTTCTTTGCTACCGATTCGTATTCTTTACCAGAGTTTCTTAGCCTTTTTCTTTTATTTTTTTTCCACTGTTCTGGATGACGCACACGAGTTCGACCTCTGGTTGGTTTGTTACTTGCACCTTCAGTCACATCTGGCTCCTGATTAGGAGTAGTAGGACTAGTTACTTCCTCATCTCCATTGCGAAGAAAAGAAAAACTAATTACTACATCATACAATTTGAGTGGCATTAACATAAAAAAAATCAATAAAAATTTTAATAAATAAATAAAGAAACACTGATCTTGCATTAATATGCTTTGTATTTTGTAAATAATTTGAATAAAGTTAAATACGCAGCCTGCGTTTGTACACATGCTTGTCAGCTGTTTTCAGTGAGATCATTACTTGATTTTTTTTCGAAATTATAAGTATAAAAATGATTGTTTAATATTATATTAATTAAAGTTAACAATAAAAAGTTACTGAGCACAAAATGTGCACGAAGTTGTGTTACTTGTGTGTGTGCACTGAATACATAAACATACATGTATAATTGTATTAAAAATTTTTTAATGAATCAGGTAAAGGTACACTTAAAAATTGATAAACATTCTTAAATCGTTTTTTTTTAAGTTGCTTTTAAAACAAGAACTAATTTGAAAAAATTAAAACTTAACTTTTAACTAAAAATTAAGTCAAAGTTATATTTATTATTACTATTATTATTATTAACAACAAACTTTGTTATTAATATGCCTAAATACTGTTATGATTTAAATTTTGCACTTAAGTTTGTAGTGCTTTCATAAAATGAGTGAGTAGGCCAACCCTGAATGCAGCCTGCCAATCATACAAATTTCTGGAGTCAGAGTGGGCCAACCCACAACAAGCATGTGCTACGAAAACAGGGTTTCAAACTTCGTTTTGACTTCTTACCTTCATTCTGTGTTCCTTCAACACATTCTGCATCACTTGGCATCCAATCACTATCTTCTACTTCCTCAGAATCGCTGGAAGAACGATTACTTTCTTCAGAGCTGCATGGGTTACTGAAATCAGCGGCGGCATGTTTGCAAAGAATCATGGGAAATGTGGGATGGCCCATTCTGGCCCTGTCCTCAGGCGCCATCTAGGGAGAAGCTCAGAACTAACTTGCCACTGAAAACCAGTTTGGTGTGTTGTAGTGGGATGGACCACTTTGGCTCAAGCAGATTTGACCTCATTCTATTGAATAGTAGTATTTATAGAAAAAATTTAAAATTGTGGGATGGCCCACTCTGGTTCTGAGCCACACATCATTTTTTCAGTTGACTGGTAGGTATCGATGGAGGGGAATTAAGTTTGAAAGTGGTTCAGTAGCACGTATCGCACCTGAAAAAAATAGTTAATTTACTGTAGCCTACATGCCCTAAAGGAATTTGTGAACATGCATTATTAGGTACTAGTATGAAAACGTGGTTCAAGAGTGTTCATGCTCAATCACCTGGTGCAGCATGATCGTGCATTTCACCAGTACAAACCTTCATCAGTACACATTTTCTACTTCAGCAACGTGCAACTAAATTTCATTCATTCAACAAAATTTAGGCACCTCACTCGCGAAACTATTCTCGGCAATGCTTTCTTTCATAGTCCGCATGTTTAAGAACAGCAAATTTAAGGAACATCAGCTCGATACTCGCAAAAAACTTATTATAAAACCTCATATCCTTAAATGGACTGTTATGCAGTAACCATGTAACCCACAAATTATAAAAAACGCAGAGTTAATCATCGTATATAATGCTCAAAGTTGTCCCCGATGGAGATTGACACTACCGGGCTACACACTTTACCAGGTTTTGGCACCGGTTCTCTCGTCTTCCCAGAGGCTGGTTGGAGCTGTTGCCTGGTGAGGAAGTCGCGCCAACCGACACCCCAGTGCAGTAAGGCTGCTTTTGGCATATTGCCACTTAACGATCTTTTGTTGGGATACCTTTTTGTGTATAGTCATTTTTTTAGTATACTGTACGCAGTGTAGTAGGCCCCCGATTGTAGACCGTTCTAGTAATACCGCGGCCCTCCCATAACTTTCGTTTTATGTCAATGTTTAAATGGTCCCGTCTAGGAATCGGTTGGGTTTCGATTTTTACATCTACTAGCTGTGCATTTTTTTTGTTATTTTTTTTCTAAATTGGGCTTCCCGGGTTGTTGTTATTATTTTTTTAATAGTCCCCATTCCCTTTTTGACTGTCGTTTTTTTTTTTTAGTATGTCCCGGTTTTCTTCTTCATTTTTTTAAGGGTATCGAATTTATCTGTTTTTCTAAATTCTGGGTGGGGGGGGGGGGGATGTGACTAGATAGGCCTATATTCAGACCCTAATAGACCATCGTCACTTTTTGGCGGTCCTTAAGACCAAACCAGGTTGTGTAAATTACACCTGTGCTGCATAAGGTGACGCACACATACGTTATTCATTGCCCATCTCTCGCATTCGTCATGTGTGACCCCCACACGTGGCTCAACGGGGTGTAACACAACGAGTCACGGGCGGTGGTCGCCCATATAAGCAAGGTGAGATAATGGATTGGGATCGTAGAATATAGATCATAACCAGAGTAAGTCACTAGTACTGTAACGAAGGGTACAGGATTTACTGTGTAGAGGCTGACCACTGGAGATGTCCGAAATGCCCCAGTCACCAGACGCAGATCACTGTGATGCACAGTAGTAGTGTTAGCCATCAACTGGCGAAAATTTATTCTGGTCACGTACGCATGGGATGGGGAAGAGGCTTGTATGGCTTGTCACGTGGTGACGCTATGATGTCACTTGGCGTGGGTTGTGACGTCATTAACGGAAAGTAGGTGGGGTTATTGTAACGGTTTAAAATAACGGCTATGGATCAAAGCGAGCCCCGCCCTCCTGTACCTAGTGTCATTATGGTTTAACCGTCTTTTTTAAATTTATGAAAAGATAAGTCTTTATTTGTTAGGTAGAGCACGTCGTTTTTAAAAAGTAGGAGGTGTTTATACGGGCAACGGTCACTTATCGGAATAAAGAGTTAGGTTGACGTAGAGCGTTAATATCTCGAGCAATGCACGTTGTGTATGTTGAAAATTTACACAGAGAAATCGCTTGAAACCTTATAGGATACGCCGTGTTTCTTCTTGTTGGAACACGCGTTCAAAATACGATGTTTGTGTTTTGCCATGGTTGTGCTTGAGCGTAGTGTAGGATAAAGTGGAAATAAGCTGCTTGTGAAAATGGGAAACTCGTTCCGTTTTATCAACAAAACTGTATATTGTGTTACCTTAAGCCTGTGTTCAAGTCTAATACAGGATAAAAGCTAGCCAAAAAAGTTCAAAAGTGAAAACGTGAAGATCACTCCAGTACATCAGCTTCCTACACATCAACAATACTTCAAAGTTAAAAAGTTGCCTTGGGCCTTTACATGAGCTAGAACTTGTCCATTACATTCAGAAAATGGAAAAAGTTGATATCCACCTACTGCTACCTCTGTGCGACTACTGGCATTTATATTTGCAGAGGCAAATGGGATAAAGCACAAGTTCAATATAGAGAAATGCATGGCAGGTCGTGATTGGTTTAGACTATTTATGAAACGGCACCCACAA
Organism: Lithobius niger; assembly: GCA_023313725.1. Taxonomy (NCBI): domain Eukaryota; kingdom Metazoa; phylum Arthropoda; class Chilopoda; order Lithobiomorpha; family Lithobiidae; genus Lithobius; species Lithobius niger. Next base: position 72,523 of record JAHWFP010040071.1, on the reverse strand, counting down.
CTTGGCATACGCAAAGCAGAAGGGGTATCTATTGCTCGTGGTTTGGGAATGTGTAGGGGGGGGGGATTGAGGCTTAATGGCGCGTCGACAACTTGGTCATTAGCGCCAACCTCAGTCACAGTGCAGTGGTCCGGGTTGCCACTGCACCACACATTACAGAGATGTTATTCAAACCCCTAATCTAAATCTTGTCACACATCTGTACCTCCTGCAAAAATTGAAAAACACCGGACAGGAGGACAGACTTATCGCCCAATTGACGCGCAATGTCATACGGAAGATGGAACCGACGACGAACACCATCAAGATGGCGACAATCAACAAGTAAGTGCCGGACCGTAAGTGGCCGTCGAATGTGTAGGGAGGAAGTGGGAAACTACTTTACTTTGCTTCTCGAGATTTTACAGCGGCACCAGCTTCTCAATGGCTTTCAACTTAACAATGAACCTGGGGATGTAGTTGCAACAAAAGGTGCAAGAGTTGTTCACCATGTAACATCTGCTGAAAAGGGTGAAACCATCAGTGTAATTGCTTGTTGCAACGCGGAAGGTACCTTCATGTCACCATACTGTATTTTCAAAGGCAAAAGGAAGAAAGAAGAGTTCCATGATGAAATGCCTCCTGGATCACAAGTGCAAATGGCAGAAACATCTGCATATGTTAATACTGATCTGTTCATGGGGTGGTTGAAAAACCATTTTGCACCAAGAAGAGGACCTGGGACTGTCCTCCTTATACTCGACGGACATAGCTCTCATTGCTCGGATGTGAAGGTTTTGGACTACGCAGCCGAAAACAACATTATTTTGCTCTGCTTACCAAGTCACCCTACGCACTATCTGCAACCTCTGGATAGAGCGTTCTTTTCACCTTTGAAAGTGTTTTGGGGACGGCAGTGACTAGTTGGGTACGCAATAACGCCGCCTTACACATTACCAGTTTGGTGCACTGTTGTGCAAGTTCGTGGAATCAAGCAGCAAGCGTAGGAAATGGAACAGCTGGTTTCAAAGCTTGTGGGATTTATCCACATGATCCAAAACAGGTCCCTGAGCGTGCTTATGCAATAGCTGATCATGCTGAATGTGCCCAAACTAATCAAGTTGCCGAAAGAAATCCTCAAAGTTCAGCAACACCAACTGCCCAACATCAAAGGCCTGGCAGCCCTAGTCCATCAACTTCAGCGTCAACTGTTTCATTTGATCAGCTCTCCCCTGTGCCAACACTAAGAAAGCCTAAGCCAACCGGCAGAAAGAAACAACATGCTCAAGAATTAACACCACCAGAGCATCGTGAAGCGCTGCACGAGAAAATATTACAACGAGAGGGCAAGAAGGCTGCCCAGTTAAAAAGATCAAAAGAACGACAGGAAAAAACCACTACCAAGGGAAAGGAGTAAGACCAGTTAGTGGGAAAGGCAAGGCTCAACCATGCATTCCTAAACCCCAGAAAATTGTACCAAACAAAAGACCACTTAAGAAGAAGCACCAAATTGCCAATGACGACACTTCATCGGATGATGAAGGCTCCACTCCTGCAGTCAGCAGTGACACTGATGATGACAGTGTATCATCAGGTGATGATGACTATTGTTCAGTATGTGATGTGAGCTTCTATGCTAAAAGGGACCAAAATGTGACTGGAATCAGTGTGTGGCATGTCAATGCTGGCTGCACGAGGAATGCAGTATGGCCAGCCAGTTCTGCAATAGGCCAGGTTGTGAACCGTAGGTAGCCCAGAAGACGTCCCATAGTAAGCCAATGATAATTAATTTTGTAATATGTAGGCTATAAGTTGTGAAAATTTTTTTTTAGAAGGATAGGCCATATCTACAGGTGTTTTTTACTCAGTGGCATCTTACCCACAGTGATGGGGGAAGATGCCACTTTTGCACACTTACCATTACTATTTTTTCCCCAGGTCATGCGAGGTTGTATGTGTCGGAAATTTTTGTACGCTACAAGGAAGGTGTAGGGTAGTTACCACCAAAACTTATGTTCATGCTTAGCACAGCAAGCATGTAATAAATTACTAAACCCTTAAGTATGGCGTCTTCCCCCACCTTCCCCTATGTGTATAAAGTTTTTCAGAACTATAGTTTTTTCTTTTTGGATTTAATATTAAACATACGTCTGTACAGTAATGGAAGTCAGACGAAGTCTTTAAGTAGTTCTACTCTAGTTAAAGTTGAATAAATCCTTAATTTTTTAATAGCTGATGCGTGTTACATTTCATCAGCTGTAGTCTATTGTAGCATATAATTAATCTATGTGATGGTTGGCTGGGCACTATATTTTGACGTGTCATACTTTCGCACGTTCTGCGGACAATGCCTGATCTTGATGAATAGCCGGGAGCACGTACTTGTAATTGTATTCAGCCTGTGAGGTCTTGAAGCGTTGTTTGCAATAATCCAAATTTTGGCTGTTGTGCTGCTTGGCGTAAGCTACTAATTGCGATATTTTGTAGACGGGACACGTAGTAAAATTATGGTGCTCACCGCAATACCACCGTTGTAATTGATGGAGAACATCTCTTCAAGGGGCTTGCCATATCCGTTTACTCCTGCGACGATGACATCGTGCACTGCGACATCGGGGACACTGTCCGGGTAACGGTTCGGGAATAATTGTATTGGAGCTGCAGGCGTGTATTTAATTTTTGGAACCCCAAAATCCAATCCGGGTTAATTAAATGCAAAATATGATTGTTGCGGATAAGTTAGCAGGCAAGCGGGCAAGTCGACGGGTAGCTTTAGGGAGCAAATGGGTCGAAATTCATCTGGTGTGCTGCAGTTTTCCCAAATACACCATCTGCTAGTTTTTCTTTGGCTTCTTCCCACCGTATAAAAAAAACGTGACTGATTGGTGCATACTAAAAACAAAAAACAAAAAAAAATGGGCTAACGTAGATAATGTAAATAAAAAATCTGTTTTACGTCAAACTAAATGACTTCAAAATTAAATACTTGTCGTAAATTAACATTATATTGTTCAGTAATTGTTAAAAGCTTACCATAGAAATCTTAGGTAGACTCATTTTCTGTTTTCAGTCTAAATTAGTTGTAACACTGAGGCTGTAGTATTCCATTCCAGGTACAGGAAGACAGAATGAATGTGAGGCTCTTCACGGTAGGGGAGTTTGCTTTCGTCAGATATTTGTTTTTGGTTTAATTCCATTAGCCCATGTGAGTGCGCCCACTGCACTGTGACTGAGGTTGGCGCTAATGACCAAGTTGTCGACGCGCCATTAAGCCTCAATCCCCCCCCCCATGAGAGTAAATGATGTTAGTTTTAACTTACAGCGCATTTCTTTTAGAGCCTTTTTTTTTCATTTCTTTATGTTCCCTAAATCTGTTTGTAGTTTTGGTATGTCTACAGCAGGGCCACCCCGCAGGTGAAAGATCCTGTAGCACATTTGAGAACGTGACGGGGAGGGTAGTTCATTTGCAAAAAAAAACGGTAGCATCTGTCTCATAACCCCCCCCCCTATCGTGCTAGATGTAGTGTAGGTTCTGAATAATCTAATAACGGTTTCCGTTAGGATCTTTCTCTGGTACTCTTATTCCATGTGTGGGATGAATTATTAATTCAAAGTAACGACTTTCCAAACTCTTTTGTTTTGAATGTTTGGTCAGAAGTTTATGTTGTCTTGCTCCAAAAAGCAGCCGTCTTTTCTAGACATGTACTATTAACCGCCTCTTATTATTTTGGCTGGGACAGTTTGAAAATGATACGTTAAATACAAAAACCGTTTCAAACGCTTAGGCATTTCGGAGGGAAAATATGTTAACCCATCTTGCATGTTCACTGTTTGAAGGGTCGGACTCCAATTCAGTACAGCGCTTGAGCAGCAGCGTTAACATGGCTTACTCACAAACATCGTCGCCTGCTTGGTCACCTATACCCTTAGCGGAATGGTATCCGCTTATGTTGATGAAGGTAACAAAATTATATTCTTAATCTTAATTAACATCAACTAAAAATTAAATTGAATTAAGATTAAATTGTAATAATTTAAAATCAAAGCACAAGCTGCATAATATTGTTTATAGTATTAATCATCATCATCAATTTTTTCTATTTTACGGAGCGTATTAATTTAAACGTTACTGTATGTTTTGTTATAGAGATGACAGAAGAAATACTACAAGAGGAGGTAAATTCGACAGGATTTGGAATTTTACATTTCCAACCGCATTCTGTTGATATTTCGCACTTTATACGTAACAATTTAACACCAGTAGCGTACGAAGCCTTCGTGTGCAATGCCGTCTCAACTGGCGATGCGCAAGACGTTAATCTGACGTTTTAAGTTTTAGAACGTGTCTGTAATCATAATCTGCCCTGAAATTATCGATATCGTATCGGAAGAGGAAGATGCCAATATTTCCGATTCGTACAATCCTCCTTTCGTTTCTCAAAATCACGACGTTGAGATTTTTGATATTGAAGAAAACACTGTGCCTAACCCAACGCCTTGTGTTAGTATGGTTCCTGGACTGATGTGTCTGGAGGACAATTCATCAGACGTGAGTTTAGACACGAGTTTAGATGAAGTGTTTACAAATCCAATTATGTGCAAGATGTGTGCCTCAGTACCTGATACGTTTATTGCTTTGTGTGAAAACATGTACAAGAAAAACTACCATTTCTGCATGGGAAGTATTTAATTTTACTGCTGAAGCCTTCAGACAGGCAACACCTGAATTTTTCAGTTTTGCTTGGCATGCATTTGTTCAGACCGACTGTGTGGCATCTAAGTTACGCTGGTGGACATACAACAAATTCCCACACGTGCTATTATTAGCATGTACTTTCTGCACAGATATTACTCACGTGTGTGTTCTCAAATCATATTATATTAATAGCTTATGTATATCATCGTGTACCACAATACCTATATACATATTGGTTTCAATCCGCATGAGGTGTAGTTATTTATTATGTTTTATTGTCTTTGCAGTGACATCATTGTTTTTTTCGAAATGAGCCAACCTAATAGCGACGTTTTTTACAACTCGAATTCTATTTACAGTCAGTCCAGATTCGTTTTTTCGGTATTGTTTTTGATTCACCAACAGCAGAGTTGTACGATGTTCTTACTGAAAGTCCAATTTCAAATTACGAAATTCAAACTTCGGAAATCACACCTTCTAGCAGTCCTAATGAGCAGCTGCCGTTTTACCGAAGAAGTCCCGTAGCTCTTTTTTCGGTTTTGCAAAATTGTAATTCGTTGTATACAATTCAAACTTCGCCCGTCACGCCAGTTAGCAATCATAATGATATTTATAGCGAGGATGTCATTCATTGTATTAGTCCTATAAGTCCATTCTCAGTATTTAAATTTTGAGAAATTCAAAACCAATACGGTGGCGCTGTGGAAACTCGCTCGCAACGCCGTTAAATTAACGACGCCTCTTTGCCATCTAAAAACGAGAAAACGGCTTTTTGCAGAGGATGGAGAAGACTCAACTGTTAGTAAGCCGCCTACAAAAATAAAAAAATTAGCATCTGTGCACCGTACTGGAGCGTCCGAAATAGATTTTAGGAACCCCAATCTTGTTAATGACGACCAAATCGCTTCCACTAGCGGATTCTCAAAAGGAAAAAGACACCGAGTTGGATAGTCAAAGTTCTTCATCTTCGGCTCCTTATGCTTATGTTGATGAAGGTAACAAAATATATTTTTAATGTTAATTAACATCAACTAAAAATTTAATTGAATTAAGATTTAATTGTTATAATTTAAAATCAAAGCACAAGCTGCATAATATTGTTTATAGTATTAATCATCATCAATTTTTTCTATTTTACGGCGCGTATTAATTTAAACGTTACTGTATATTTTGTTATAGAGATGGCAGAAGATATACTACAAGAGGAGGTAGATTCTTAGGGTTTGGAACTTTACATTTCCAACAGCTTTCTATTGATATTTCGCACTTTATACGTAATGATTTATCACCAGGAGCGTACGAAGCCTTCGTGTGCAAAACCGTCACAACTGGTGATGCGCAAGACGTTAATCTGACGTATCAAGTTTTAGAACGTGTCCGTAATTATAATCTGCCCTGAAATTATTGATATCGTATCGGAAGAGGAAGATGCTGATCTTTCCGATCCGTACAGTCCTCCTTTCGTTTCTCAAAATCACGACATTGAGATTTTTGATATTGAAGAAAACAGTGTGCCTAACCCAATGCCTTGTGTTAGTATGGTTCCTGGACCGATGTGTCTGGAGGACAATTCATCAGACGTGCGTTTAGACGAAGTGTTTACAAATCCAATTATGTGCAAGATGTGTGCCTCGGTACCTGATACGTTTATTGCTTTTGTGTGAAAACATGTACAAGAAAACTACCATTTCTCCTTGGTAAGTATTTAATTTTACTGCTGAAGCCTTCAGACGGGCAACACCTGAATTTTTCAGTTTTGCTACGCATGCATGTATTCAGACCGTCTGTGTGGTATCTAAGTTACGCTAGTGGACATACAACGAATGTGTATGTGTTGGCTGTGTCGAAAATAAGACAGAAATTAATTCCAACACGTGCTATTATTAGCATGTACTTTCTGCACAGATATTACTCACGTGTGTGTTCTCAAATCATATTATATTAATAGTTTATGTATATCATCGTGTACCACAATACCTATATACATATTGGTTTCAATCCGCATGAGGTGCAGTTATTTATTATGTTTTATTGTCTTTGCAGTGACATCATTGTTGTTTTCCAAATGAGCCAACCTAATAGTGGTGTCTTTAACAACTCGAATTCTATTTACAGTCAGTCCAGATTCGTTTTTCGGTATTGTTTTTGATTCACCAACAGCAGAGTTGTACGATGT
>JAHWFP010040071.1:17525-57863 GCA_023313725.1 Lithobius niger | reverse complement strand
TTGGTGCCCACGCTGGGCTAAGGTGTGTCCCCGCCTAGGACATCACAGTTGGCGACGAGTCCGGTACCTTTGGTAATCTTTAAAAACTTAAGCTTAAACTGATAGGTCTTCAACCACATCTTTGCTCCATATTTGTGGTAAGTTGCAAATTTTTTTCATTTTGGCAATGAAAATTAGTGCTCTGAATTCCTATCAGAGTTTAAACTTTTTCAAACAGTGTTATTTTGACGTGGTAGTGCTGTGTGGTACGAAATGATAACAGTTAAATTTAGTACCTTAACAACTAGAACCGAAGTGGGCAATTGGATTTATTATGGTTAATTTTACCTTGGCAGTGTTCTAGAGCGACGCACTGGCGTGTCCGCACAGGCAGTATTATAAACCTGAAGGTTCGAAAAATGCGCTGCTAAATTAACCCTTGTAAATTCGATTGTGCCCTTGCCCATATTCGGGCTAGTGTGTGCCGGTGTAAAATTTAACACCGTAGGTTTATGCTCAAACTTAGTGAAATCTGGTCTGTGCTAAGGCTTAGGCCAGAAGTGTTGTTTTGTAAAACGTTGCAAATGGTGAACGTAAAACATTTTTTCAAAGCCTAGTCCCTTTAAATTTAACTTGTAGGCAGTTAATTTATACAACTAGGTAGGCTACAGTCAAGCTTGATTTATTTCTATGTTTAAATAAGTGACCGGTAGTCTTGAGTGCTCCAGTTTAATCCTTGCATGTTAAACAGGATTGTAAGTAAATTTAATTAAATTTAATTTTGTAGGCTAATGCCAAAGACAGGTGTCGGTAGCAAACCACCTGTAACTGCTAAAGTTAGCAGTGAAAGTGAAACTGAAAATAATTCAGTAGTGAACGCAAGCGTTAATGAAGCTAGTTCTAATTTAAATCTAAATTTTGAATCTAGTCATAGTGAAGACGACGTCAACATGGGTTCGTCTAAAACCGCTGGTTTATTTTCGGAATTCGATTGCGAGTCTGACACATGGGAGAAATACTCCAGCCGAATTCGTTACTTTTTTTTAGCTAAAGAAATACCAGCAACCAAGCAAGTTAATTTTCTAATGGCATCTGTGGGCCAGAAAATGTTTGATAGAATTCTTAATATCCTCTCACCTGATTTGCCCGACTCATTAACATTTGATGAGCTCGTTAAAATAGTTTTAGACGACATTGAGCCAGTGCCCTCAGTGGTATCTGAGCGTGTTAAATTCTTTAGAAGATCGCAAAAATCAGATGAGAGTATCGGGGAATATTTAGCTGCCTTAAAGCTAATGACGAAGTATTGTGACTTCGCAAAAATTAAAGACCTTAACAGCGAAATGATTAGGGATCGCCTAATTGGGGGGATCCAATCAGAAGTCATTCAACGCGAGTTGTTGAAGCAGACTCTGGATTTAAAGGCTACAACATCCTTAGCTTTATCCTTAGAATCTGCTGAAACAGACCAAAGCGTTTTGAGAAGCCATTCTAAAGCTGTTAACTGCGTAGCTAAAAAATCGGGCAAAACATCAAGTAGGCCTAAATCCACTAAGGATTTATTTGCTATTGTTGCGGCAAAAATGGCCACGTGAAAACACGTTGTAAATATCGAGACTATACATGTGGCCGTTGCCACACTGTCGGCCATTTAAAAGCCGTGTGCCGAAAAGCTAGTCATTCGAATAGAACTTTAAAATCACTCGACCACCCTAAAGCAAGTTCTAGCACAAATTTTAAGGCTAGGCCGAACACAAAACAAAAGTATAGCTACAAAAAACGCGTTAACAAACTCGAACGCGATAGCGAAAGTGATAGTGAAGAAGACCAGGATGTTGAAGCCGAAAATTCAGAGTCTGGTTCCGGGTCTGATAACGATTCAGACAACGACTATCTTGTACTGAAAAATAATACTCTTGGACTGAGTCAGGCTGCGGACCAGATTTCAATTCCCCTACAAACCAACAAAATAATAGTAGTAGTTAATTCTATGAAAATCCATAAATGGAATATGCCAGTCTGCCTAAATGGTGTCAAGCTAAAAATGGAACTTGATTCCGGGGCAGATGCATCCATTATCCCTATTGAGTGGCATCAAAAATATTTTGCGGACTGTCCTTTAAAACTCAGTCCGTACTCGATACACTCATACACTGACGGAATTGAGAACACGATTTACACTGTAAGTCTGAAGGTTGAAGTGCAAGGTCAAATCGAACATTTGGATGTTTTAGTTTCAAAATTATATAAACCTGCATTAATGGGAAAGGATTGGCTTTCTATTTTTCGAGTTAATTTCCATCCTTTTTACGACCTACAAACGAAAGTGAAACCTAAGAAAAGTGTTAAGAAAATTAAAACTAGCATTACGCCAGTTGACACTTCCGAAATAGTGAAGGGTTTCCCGGAGCTATTTTCTGAAGGCATGGATAAGTTTAAGAATTTTAAAGCCAAAATTCATTTAAAACCTGATGCCAAGCCTGTGTACAGTCGTGTAAGACCAGTTCCGTTAGCACTCAAAGAAAAGGTTAACCAAGAAATTCGTAGATTGGTTGGCCTTGGAATTCTAGAGCCTGTGGAAACTTCTCAGTGGTCTACGCCGATCGTCATAGTTCACAAGGCGGATGGTCAAATCCGAGTGATTGGTGATTATAAAACCACCGTGAACCCTCAACTCGAAGTCGACCACTATCCAGTTCCCACGGCCGCAGAATTATTCAGTGAATTAGCAGGCAGTGACACTTTTTCCCTTATCGATCTTAAGGATGCATTTCTGCAAATTGAACTCGACAAAGAGTCACAAGAAGCTTTGACAATAAATACACCCCTGGGTTTGTTTAGATGGCTTCGCGTACCCCTGGGCCTGGCGTCCAGTCCTGGAATTTTCCAGAGGGTAATGACTCAAGTCACCAGTAAAATCCCCAAATGTCTCCCGTTTTATGATGACATCCTGGTGAGCGGGAAGGGGGGTGAGCATGACGAATCGTTAAATAAACTGTTAAATGCTTTACAAGATGCAGGAGCCAAACTTAGGATCGAGAAGTGCAAACTGTCGCGGCCTGAATTAAAATATTTAGGCCACATGATAAATGCAGAAGGCTGCATACACTCCCTGAGGTTATCGAAGCAGTCACAAACGCTCCTAACCCAACATGTATTCAAGAGCTACAGAGCTTTCTGGGTTTTGTAAACCATTACTCAAAATATCTACCAAATCTCGCTCATATTCTGTCACCAGTAACACGTTTGTTAAGCCCAAGTGTGAAGTGGGTTTGGGGGGCAGAATGCGACCGAGCCGTGAGTAAAGTAAAAGAATTATTTCTTAAATCAAAAGTTCTGGTTCATTACGATCCGAAATTAAAGCTCAAGCTCGTTTGTGACGGCTCACCCTACGGAATAGGCGCGTGCCTGATGCATGTCATGAAAAACGGTGAATCACGGCCGATAGCTTTCGCTTCACGTAAACTCACTCAAGCAGAAAGAGGCTACTCGCATTTTGACCGGGAAGCGCTCAGCGTGGCTTGGGGAGTGAAACGGTTTCATGAATACGTTTATGGTCAGCGATTCATACTGCAGTCTGATCAGAAGGCTTTAGTTTGGATTTTTGGCCCTAAAAAAGGAATACCGCAGATGGCAGCCGCCAGGGTTCAGCGTTGGGCAGTGATGCTTAATGCTTACGATTACGAATTCGAACACATTCCCGGTAAACTTAATTTGACGGCAGACGCTTTATCGCGCCTTCCCCTCCCAAATACCGAGGAATTCGAGAAAGCAGAAGAGCAGTACAATATTCTTGCTTTAGAAACTATTTCTAATCTTCCAGTTTTAAACGAGACACTCGTTCTTGAAAGTAAACGTGATAAAATCCTTTCAAAAGTTTATCGTTATGTGAACCATGGTTGGCCTGACAAATGCGAAATTCCCGATCTGTTACCGTACTTCACACGTCGTGCTGAAATCTCTGTCGAAAACGAAACCTTATTTTGGGGGTATAGAGTCCTGGTGCCGACGGCCTTGCGGAGACAAATCTTGAAAGATCTACACAGTGCTCACTTAGGCATAGTTAAATTGAAAAGTTTAGCTAGACAAAAAGTCTGGTGGCCTAAGATTGACTCTGACATTGAAAATAAAGTCAAATCATGCCAAAATTGTCAAGAGTATAAAGATACTCAAACGTCAGGTCCTAAGCATACGTGGGAATATCCACTAAAACCAAACAATCGCTTACACGCTGATTTTTTGGGGCCGATGGACAATTACATGTTTTTCATTCTTGTAGACGCACATTCAAAAAATTCCTTTTGTGCATAAAATGAAGTCAACAACGTCCGCGCGTGTCATTGACGTTTTAAACAATCATATAGCTTTATATGGTTTAATGGACAGCTTAGTTACCGACAATGCTGCCCAATTTTTGTCCGCAGAATTCCAAAATTGGTTAAAATCCAACGGAATTAGGCACATGACCGGGCCAAGTTTTGCGCCTTGGACCAACGGTTTGGCTGAGGTATACGTCCGTAATTTCAAGAGAGTCTACAAGGCCGCGCGGCGACAGGGGTCTACTATTCAAGAGAGTATAAATTCTTACTTGTTATCAGCACGAATCACTATCTCCGCTACCACGCAAGCAACACCCGGAAAATTATATTTTAACCGAGAATTAAAGTCTCGGCTGGATTTATTGTTCCCTGACCCTATTGCAGCCGTACGCCGTAAACAATTAAAACAAGTACAGAGCACCTACCATCGTGAGTTGAAAACGTATCAAATAGGTGAAAAGGTTTGGTACCGTGACTTTTCAACGACAAATGACAGGCTATGGTCAGTCGGTATGGTTAACCAAAAATGTGAAAATCAGTCCTATACTATCGTTGATACTAATGGTAATACGATTCGCAAACATCGCGAACAGCTAAGGTTACATACCGCGGAAAATGATTATCCAGAACAGCCTCCAAACACACTTGTTTCGACGGCGAAAAGCAGTAATTCTTTCGTGAATAATAATGAGCAACATCACTCAAATTTCAAACGCATGTCTTTTGGCGGCAAACAACGTGAAAAGCCAAGTTTCGCTGACGTAGTTCCTGAGCGTCGATCTCTCGGCCAATCCAGAAAGTCAATTTCTGTTACTGAGGGAAAAATTCCACCAATCCAACAGCTTGAAAAATCACCTGAGAATTTACATCGCAAGTCACCAGGTGGCAGGAAATCTCCAGCGAAATTACCCCACACACACGAAGTGGATGAGTCTGCTAACGTAAATAACCAATCACCTTTGGCTACTACCAGCGCCCCTCTTGAAGGAAATTCTAAGCCAGAAAGGTCACAATCTCCATCGATTATTACGTCACCATCCACTAAGCAATCACCACCGAAGCCAGGTCATGCTAACAAAAAAGCGAAACCGAATCCCAATAAACGCAAAGTTGTGCTATCACCAACACAGGTTGATATTGCAGCGCAGCTTCAAAATGCTCAACGTTCAAAGAGACTGCGTAGAGCTCCAGACAAGCTCAATTTGTAGTTTTTTTTTGCAAAATTACCATTTGGCTACAACTTCTTCGTTTTTTTTTGTTGTAATCGGTTATTTATGAATTAGATGATAGTTCTTTTTAAACTGTAGCGAGTAACGCTAAAACGTTTTGTCCCCTAGTTGTTCGTGCAGAGAATTGCCTCTGTTAATTTTAAAAATGTCCACCTTTAAAATTAGGTAAAAATGTAAGTGTATTTTGTTGTTCGTGTGAAAAATTGATTTCACGATTTTATCCTCTTTGTATCTTTTTTGTCTTTTCATGTACATAAATACCTCCGACATCGGAACAAAAAATTGGTTGGAGCCGCAATTTCCACTCCGGTGAAGCCTAATCCAAAGCAACGCTGTCCACAGCAACGCTGTAGCGTTTCAGCTGCAGAAATGGTTGCTGCAAAAAGAAAATTAACCAAAAAAGGCTACGAAAATTAAAACAACAACATTGAAATTTATTGTAAAATTGCTCCAGAAATCAAAACAGAAATTTAAAACTGGCAAGTTTTCAGCCAGTTTATTAATGTTTAATTTTTTGCTTAATCATGTACATCTTCAGTTCTTTATTTTTGTAAAACAGCTTTCAAAAATAGTGTTTAGTTTTTCCTCGAAAGCGAAAAATTATGTATCTTTCTTTAAAAATAGGTAGTGCACTAAAAAATACATCTTGCCTTCGTAATCATGATTTTATTTCCAGCTAGGCTTAGATTATTTTTTTTTCTGTTTTTTTTTTCGCTCGCTGCATTGTGGAGTCGTCACTTGTGTGCTCCACAATGGCAGCCATCAATTTCAAAAACAAAGAAAAAGTGTTCATTTAAGGGGTGCAATGGGGATGTGGAAAGAATAACAAGGCATTTCCAGCAAGTGCATGATAAAAGCTTTGAGGAGGCCAAGAAGTTGTGGGAGAAATTCTTCCCTCCCTCCCATCTGGGCAAAGAGACCCACGGCCTGTTGAGGTTAGCCAAAAACAGCAATAATGCTGGCAGTACTGCATTTCTTTGCAGGTAGCAGTTGTAATCTCTAATCTCTATTTTGTTTTTATTTGAAGGCATGTCCCAAATGCCTAAGGAATGGCCAACGTCTGAAGTGCCATCTTAACGTATGCAAATTTAAGAGAACTGTAGACAACAAGGACAAAGACTGAAGAAGAAAGAAGACGAAGTCTAACCTAGAAAGGACTCAACTTGGAAGCAGATGTTAGGTAAACAGCCCTGGCTGGGTCTTTTATCTAATAATTGATAACCATAATGCACTCTGGTTACTCAGAGGGCAACTTACGTAATGCATGCCAGAACACTGAGCCACCAGGTAGGCTGATAAGGTTTACTACAATCAAGAGTGGTGAATTCAATTTGTTTTTTTTACTCCACACAACATAAAACATGCACGAATATTAAACAAGAACAAGAAAAATTTGTGCACAAAAATATACAAACCAAGTCAAAAATGAATGAAAAACTATAAAGCTGCCTGCCCACAACACCACCTGCCTAAGTCGAGGGATTATTCAAGGAGTATAATGCTGCGGCCTTCTTGCTTCACGGTTGGACTTCCTAGGAATTAGAGCGTTGCCGGCATCGCGGACAGTCTAATCCGCCAGCTTTCCCCCAGAATTCAAGACAGTCTAGAAGTTTGGTGAAAATTCACAAGGAAGTTCTGGCATAGTGCTGTAAGCTCCGAAATTGTTGTCGCACACATCTGCTGCTACAGGAAGAATAGGTATCCGTTACTAGCCTTGCATATACATGTGCCCTATACGTTACAAGCTTCTAAATAAAAGTTGAGGTAGAACCTGCAGTTATTTTGTTTTTAGTTTACTTTCTACTCCTGGGTTTTCCGCTTGGATTTCTCTAGCTGAATTGTCGCTCTCGTCATCTACTTTCCATGGTAGGGGGGGAGGGAATGAGGCTTAATAGCGCGTCGACAGCTCGGTCATTAGCGCCAACCTCAGTCACAGTGCAGTGGTCCGGGTTGCCACTGCACCACACATTACAGAGATGTTATTCAAACCCCTAATCTAAATCTTGTCATACATCTGTACCTCCTGCAAAAATTTAAAAATACCGGACAGGAGGACAGACTTATCGCCCAATTGACGAGCAATGTCATGCAGAAGATGGAAACGACGACGAACACCATCAAGATGGCGACAATCAACAAGGAAGTGCCGGTCCGTAAGTGGCCGTCGACACCAACAACATTCAGGAGGGTCAACCCCCCACAAAAGGAAACGGTGAGTACGTAGAGTGTGACCAATGCGCAAACGGGTCAACACTACCTCCTCATGGCGACTGCGGCGATACGCTGAGTGCCACTCCTCGACAGTGCCTTTAATGACTCGCAATTTATTACCGTCCTGCCTGTCCCACAAGGCCTGCCAAAAAGCGTGTAACCTCAGACGCAGAGTTGGAAAGGCGTCCGAGGGAACAAGGCTCAGATCCCTTCCGAGAGGGCCCCTTTCGCTGCAGAATCAGCTTGCTCATTGCAACTTATCCCAAGCACGGGTTTTCCACTGGCCAGGCAAGCGGGAAAGCAAAGCTTGGACACGCTGTGTCAAGGGGTTCCGAGGATTGTAATTCGCCAAGGACTCCAGGGCACTCATGGAATCACTATAGATAATGAAATGCGTGCCCTGAAGGTCAAGGATCTATTCCACCGCCAAACCAAGACCTAAAAGCTCTGCAGAAAACACAGAATAGCCTGATGGAAGGCGATGGGCAACCGTTACTCCCGTACACACACAAGCACACGCCACGCCAACGTCAGACTTCGACCCATCAGTAAACAGCCGCTGATAACCGGCGTACTGGGAATACAGCTGCCGGAACTCCTGCAAGTACCTTGCTGGTAAAGTGGAACTCTTCGGGTGGGACGCCAGAGCGAAAATGAAAATGCCACCTGGGACAAGCCAAGGGGCCACTGGCACCCCCCCCCAAGCCTCAAGACGCAGGGTATTTCAAAGGCCATTTCCTGACAGGACTGCTGGAGCCTATCGCGGCAATCACCCTTACCCACACTGCGTCTACCAACTCGCAAGTCTGGCCCAAAAACCATGGACCAAGCAGGACTGGATTGCACAGCAGGCAACCGCACAGCATACTGAATGGCAAGTTGTCGTCGACGAATGGCCAAAGGTGGCTCTGAGGCCTCAGCATAGAGGCTGACCACTGGAGACATTCGAAATGCCCCAGACGCAGGCCACTGTGATGCACAGTGTTCAACATCTGGAGAGTCGAGTCACTAGCTAAACCATAGACCATGCACGCATAATCAAGTTTGCTGTGGACAAGGGCTCGGTAGAGGCGCAATACGGCAGGGCTTATAAGGGGCACTGCCTTCATGAAATTTCCGACATACTGTATGAAACATACAGCTGTCCCCGTACGAGACCACCTTATTCCCAACTAGTAGCCAATCAGTCCCCAAAAAATAATTTTTTTTTCAAAGCTCCAACATGTTTTTGTTACTATTTTTTTTTTTAATGACATGAACCGAGACACTCAAAATTGATATCTGTAATACTAAATTTGAAAAGACGATCTGCACCTCTGAATGGAGTCAAAATGCAGCATTTGTCGTTCTCTTCCTTTCTTTTTTCGTTTTCTTTCATTTATTCCGAACGTGGCAAGTGGCTTTACCTGAAAGAGGAGCCACTTCACTTGAGGCCGCCCCCCCCCCCCCCGGGGGGGGGGGGGGGGGGGGGGAGAGAGAAAGTAGGAATGGGAATGAGTGAGTCAGTGAAGTAGCGTCGTAACCGACTCCGGCTTTATCAATAGGAGGCGTGGCAAGGGGTGGACCCGCAGCCCCAAAAACAATGAGGAAAAAAATGCACTTGTCCCAGACTCGAAACAGAGGTAATTTATAAGGCTTGCAAGTGTTTCGTCCGTTGTCTTAAAGCAGCAGTTTGCTTCCGAAAACCCTGACTAACAGCCGGTGATGGGTATGAGGGAGAGGGCCATTTGTTTCAGAGTGATTTTATCCATTATTTCGGCTACCGTTACGCCGCATGACCTAAAGCACCAATCAGTCTGGAACCAATAGTCAGCTCAACCCTTTGAGCCACTGAAATTTAAAAGGACATCAGCTGTCGTTTTGTATACTCAAATGGGAATACAGAAGGACAGCCGGACCAATTACAAGCGAAGTTTTTAAACTAATAGTCACGTGCAACCTCTCGTTTCCACACTTCCAATTTTGAAGTAAAGACCAAATTTTTGAGAGGCTTTCTGCCATTCGAACTTAAACAGTCACATCAGCAACACGGCGCCGACACGCCCCATCGAATTCACGATTCCCAACACAGTGGTTCTCCCGAAAACAAACAGGATTGAAAAACTAGGAAAGCATACAAATTCGTTGCTAACACTACTACACAGTGACTTTGCCGAATTAATGGTGTATAGCGCCCATTATTGCCAGTGCGTGCATAATGCAACAACCGGTAGCCAGCTGTACGCACGCACGTCCCCATGGAGGAGTATTTTGACGCTTCGCTCCGTGCGAAGGCATTGTCAATTTCATGCTATGAAGCCACTTTGACACCCGCCGCTGGCTGAATCCATTAACAAGGGTTGACGAAAATTGGATGAAAGGGTGGAAACCCAGGATATGAAGATCAGAAGAATGGCCCGTCATTATAGCAGAAGTCACTTATTGGATCCCCGTACATGCAGGCATTGTTACGGCCAAAGCGTGCCAATGCTTGCATTGCAGGAGGAGTCCTTCAACCAACATCTGCTCCGTAGCCTAATCCTGGAAGAGGACCTCCAACAATACTTCCCTCACGGAATGCCTCAACCCTCGACCAGCCAGCCAACTGATTACACCCGTAGCCGACAATGCCTTTGCATGGAAATGCCAGACCAACGATGGCAACCTGCAGCGCTGAGGCCGAAGAACCTTTAGAAGAAATCATTGCAAATTTTAATGCCAACCATGAAGCTCAAAACAAACTCCCCGCCGCAGCATCTGCCCATTGGACAGCAGCTCCAATTACTACAATGGCAGAAGATGCTGCACCCGCATCTCCCTGGCAGTCATCAATTTGCAAGACCTGATTGATCTTTAAGGTACGTTAATTTAAATTCATTTCAGTAGTAGAATCAGATCCACGCTTCAAAAATGTTTCCCTAAATCTATTATAGTACCAGGATTAAGTAAGTGTACATACAGGGTGGGGCAGAAAGGAAGGGCCACCCCTGGCAATCACAGACGGTTAATGCTAGGACAATGAAATTTTGCTTGGTGTATAAGCCAACGAGTGGGGGGGGCGGCAAATTAATCATGTGTCGCTCAATGACCTTGACGTCCATTTTCAAAGTCATCATGTTGCTAAAATTTTAACCATGCTTCGTAGAACCCTAGTGTAAATTAGAAACTTGTAGACATTGGCAAGGCATGGCAGTTAAAAAAAACTGAATGAAATTTGGTAGGAAATTTGGTAGGATACTTTAGGAATTGCGAAAATTACAAGCATCATTCAGCTTCGCTGACCGAGTGGTTTTCTAGTCAAATAGTGAGTGTGAAATAAAAGTCAGTGGTTGCCAAAGTACGTGAAGCCTGCATGAGAGGAGCGTTCACTAATTACATAAAGCCTGAAGATGGGAGGGAGGATTAAGTAAACGTGTTACAATCTGTTATGGTGGTGGAGGGGAGGGGGCGATATGACGAAGTGATCGTAACAGACAAATTTGACTAATTATTGTTCGCAAACGTTTTTTTCCAAATTTGATTCCACTAAATTCTATTGGCTAAACTATTTTTCTGACTTCTGTTTATAACTTGAAAGTTTTATTTCAACGTCACTGGTTATTACGCCCCTTGATAATAAGTTCAGCTTATAAAAACGAATTCATCCAAAAACATTTTTTACAATTGGAGTTCGAAAATGCAACGTAATTACAGGTGAGGGTTATGCCAAGAGTTACGTTGATGTTACCAAGAGGGGGGGGGGGGAGTACTTGTTGTCAGGGTCTTTAGGCACACGTGTGGGCAGATTGGTACTGTACATTATGGCATATTATGTAAAGAGTCACCCTGGTCAGCTAGAAAATAAAACTAAAGTTGTCCGTCCCTTAGGTTAACATTTCTGATTTTGTTTCCGAGATGACCATGGTGACTGAATTACGTCAGCTAGTGTTGCGTAGTATTGGACATATCTGTTTCGCAGGAAAGCCGCAAAACAGATGCTTGTAATTTCTGTAATTCCTAAACCAACGTACCGAATTTCGTTCCGTTTTTTTAACGGCCATGCCTTGTCAACGTCTTCAAGTTTCTAATTTACACTAGGGTTCTATGAAGCATGGTTAAAAAGTTAGCAATTTGATGACCTTGAAAATGGGCGTCAAGGTCATTAAACGACACGTGACTAGTCGGCCCCCTGTTCGCCTATACAGGGTGGGGCAGAAAGGACGGAACACCCTTGGCAATCAAAGATGGTTAATGTTAGGATAATGAAACTTTGCAAGGTATGTAGGCAAACGGGGGGCCAACTAACCATGAATCGATCACTGATCTTGACGCATATTTTCAAGGTCATCGTGATGCTAACTTTTTAGCTATGCTTCGTAGAACCACAGTGTAAATTAGAAACTTGTAGACAGAGTCAAGGCATGGCCAATGCAAAAAACAGAACGAAATTCGGTACGTTAGTTTAGGAGTTACGGGCATTATAAGAATCATTCTGTTGTGCTGGCCGAGTGGCTTTCCTGCCAAACAGTTCTGTCAGGCTCTTTCGTACACCATGCATTGTATTAGTAGGTAATGGTGTTGGCAGCATACGCAAATTGGCATAATTCATTACCCGTGATCAGCTCTGAAACAAAATTAGAAAATTAAAATGAGGGAGGAACAACATTAATTTCATTTCTAGACGACCACGGTGACTAAACTATGCAAACTTGCATAAGATGCTGTAGTTTGCAGCACCATTCTGTTTATACGTGTAATGTAACAGGTGTGTTGGGCTAGTGTCGAGTCATCAGTATGTCGGTTCCCGTTTGTTTCCAAGCATGCTTCATGTACTTTGAGGACCACTGGACTTAATTTTACACTCACTGTTTTCCAGGAAAGCCACTCGGTCAGCACAACAAAATTATGCTTGCAATTTTCGTAACTCCTAAACTAGAGTACCGAATTTCGTTCTTTTTTTTTTGCAATGGCCATGCCTTGCCTATGTCTACAAATTTCTAGTTTTAACTGGAGTTCTACGAAGCATAGTTAAAAAGTTAGCATCACGATGACCTTGAAAATATGCGTCAAGGTCAGTGATCGATTCATGGTTAGTTGCCCCCCCCCCGTTTGCCTACATACCATGCAAAGTTTCATTATCCTAACATTAACCATCTTTGATTACCAAGGGTGTTCCGTCCTTTCTGCCCCACCCTGTTGTAGGGATTATTAGTGCGTATGGGAGCCGCCCCAATGCCAACCCCACAGTTAAGGGACGAGCTCGAAAATGTGCCGTGGTGGTAGTTAAGGGGTTGCTGGAATTCCAAATTAACCTTAACAGATGGATCAAGGCTAGAAGTCGTGGTTCAGTTTTGGTGTTGGTTTAATGTAACATATTAGCGAAAGTGTGCTCTGGCTCGCCTGAAGTTCAAGGGCGACACTAACCTCGGCTTAAGGCATTAAATGGAATGTCAAGGCTTACTTGGGGAAATTTGGATTAGTTAGTTTCGGGAAAATTTAGTTAAGTTAGTGACTGCTAAACTAAGTTGCTACGGGGTTGCAGTGCTAGACTAGCAACAGGGTTGGTCTGGTTTGAATTTAAGTTTGTGGATTGGGGAAAATTCTAATTGTAGGGCCGAAATTACCTTTGGATGCGGGGAGTTGCAGAGTTGGAGGCGGAATGGAATTTTAGGTTAATAACTAATTATTGGGAGCACCCGGCGGAAGATCAAGCGAGCTCGATCTCAAGCATTATGTACAGACAAATCATACTATGTAGTGTTACAACAATTGATAAAATAGGATTATTTCAACTAACAATGAGTATTAATTATGGAGGACAATGGCACATTACAATTTGACGTCATGTGGACTTCGGGCTTGGCAGATTACACAAATGACGTCATCAGCGTGACCTTGCTGGGGTGGTAAAATTCCAACGTTGAAATCCGGAACGGAGTATACCATGCAAAGTCTCATTAACCATCTGTGATTGCCAGGGGTGGCTCTTCCTTTCTGCCCCACCCTGTACATAGTCAATTTAATGTCAACCATGTATGGCTTAAGAAGGCATATAGTTCACGACTTCCAACTGTGATGTAGTGCAGAAAATAACATACTGGAATTTAAGCAAGAGGCTAAACATATTCATTTGTACATAACGTCAATATATATATATATATATATATATATACTATATATACTATACTACATATATATATACTATAGGCCTACAAAGATAGAAAATGGACTAACATCCGAGCTTATCAAAAACGCAGGGATTAAATGTACATAGCTCATGGTTATTTCCAAAATAATGTCATAACGTAGAAAATATATTTTTCGTATGACTTCCGAGTATAGTAAAATAGAGGCATACCACTAATGACTGCACTTAGATCAAATTCATATATTTTTTTTTAATTTCAGTCTAGGCCTATAAATTGCATATGTCATGGCCCCTGAATAAGTAAAATAGTGGAACCAAATGTATATAACCATATTTATTTATCTGTATGCTAGTGTAGGTGTATAAATGCATATCGTTTATAACTTCAAGGTTTATTTCACACATAGTTTGTTACAAAATCACTAATGTACAAAATAAATGCGTCTAGACAAAGATGTTGTAAAATGAGGCCTACAAAAAAAACAACAATTTTGGTTGTCTACAGAATCGCCTTTTGCCCTAAAGATGAAGTGTCCCCACGGGAAAGGATAAGAAATGCGAATCCTTTGGTGGGCAACTAGTCAAGCGTAGCTGAAATTCCACGAAAAAAACGGGGGCTTGGCTCAATTCTCGTGTGATTGATGCAGGAGAGGGGAATTCCTGACTTGTCGTCTTCTTGTAAAGTTTTATAACGCCTAGCAACTAAATAAGGTGGAGGGGATGGTTGGGGTACCGATTGCCTACGTCATCGAGAACTCTCCAATTAAAAAAATAAATAGGGGCCAAAAGTATTCGACTGGTTGCAAGGCAGACACACCAATCTCTCGAACGCAGTGGTGACAATCAGCCGCCAACGACAGACAACCCCCTCTTGCTTCCACACGTTTTAATTGCATAGAGCCGGACCCCATCGAATTTTTAAGGCCCCGGCTAACGCCGGAGCAGTATGAGATTTTAATGAATAATGTGACCCTCATAATGCCGGAGATTGGTGATGGGCCACCCCCGGACAACGATGAGTTAAGAAGGTACAAAACTGAAACAGTCCTCCCTGCCGCTACCAGGCTGACCCATGCTCTGGTCCGATTTGTAGCGGAGATTGTCGCTCCCATTTAGCACCGCGAACCAAGTAAGTAGGGGGGGGGGGATTGAGGCTTAATGGCGCGTCGACAACTTGGTCATTAGCGCCAATCTCAGTCACAGTGCAGTGGTCCGGGTTGCCACTGCACCACACATTACAGAGATGTTATTCAAACCCCTAATCTAAATCTTGTCATACATCTGTACCTCCTGCAAAAATTGAAAAACACCGGACAGGAGGACAGACTTATCGCCCAACTGACGCGCAATGTCATGCGGAAGCCAAGTAAGTAGCCCTACCCTTTTCTTTCTTTTCTCACACTGTGCGTTTGTTCTTTATTATCACTCTTGCTTGTACATGCCTCAGGTAACAATGTACGTATGTAACGAAAAATTGTCTAAACAACGGCCTAAAGTGAGCTCCTCCTCTTATTGTCTTATTGTTCAGGGAGGCCCAGAATGCGTCGAGGAAAAAATGTACGTGTCGAAAAAATAAACAGCAAAGGGGAAAATCCAATCCCGACGGACCCGAAGGATGCAATGTGCCTCGTTCAGTATAGCATCCTGAACAGGAACTGAACTTGAACATATAGCGACAGTAGTCGCATCCCATCCTGGTTATGTTCTAAACTCATTGTATTCCTATATGCACCGCAAGCCACTTCAACCTCAGAAATAAACAGAACTTGTTGTATATGCCGACCCATGTGTGGGTCATATAATTTCAAACAATGTCTTTAGTTTTAATGTTTTTTGAACAAGGAAACAAATGCGTGGCATAATAAATAATTCTCAACGTCCGTGTGCGAGGTATTTGTTTGCCCCTATCTAAAATCATAGTTCAGAAATCCAGACTTTAGTTTTATTCAAAAGTGAAAAATACGCTATCGCAGGTTCCACTTCCTCCCGTATTCATGTAGCGCTAGCTAGCTTATTGGTAATCAATTTATTAAGTAATTTTTGGTCATTTTGTGCAGCGTCATTGTTGCAGTTTATTAATGTTTTGATGCGGCAGTAGCCTAGTTGACAAATTTTGGCGCCCCGCAACCGTGCCAAGAGTAGCTGGCAAGAAACCAGCAGTGCGTGCCCCAATCAGATCGCTAGGATTCGGAAGTGGGGCATCTCAGCCAATGAGCGCGCGAGGCAGGTTGGAGACGAAGGCGGAGTCTCGCGCCTCGTCATTGTGAACTGGAATACCCCGCCTTGTGTCCTTCCTTAAAAATTGTGATTTTAGTGGAGTTTTAAACTTGTGCAAGCTGAAATTTGTGCCGTTGAGTGACATCAGGATTACAAGCAGTGCTTCTGGTATAATAACTATGCGTGTGACGCACGTTGAATTACTCAACATCGGTTTTTTTTTTGTCAGCGTTAGTGGTTTGCTTTGTATCTGCGCTATCCGCTAGTTTGGTATCAGTGTTGTTGCTTTGATTATCAAACGACCGCTCAACCTGTCGCATTGTGACTTCGCTAGATATTTGTGGGATCTAAGAGTGCTTGAGAAACGCAGTGCTGGACTAATACATCTTTCTCACTTAGTTTTATGCCTTTTTCAATGTTAGTTTCAATATCAGTAATCCCACGAAATGCTGTGGGTAGCCTAGAATCACGTAAAAATAGTGGCTTAACATGGTTAACATGTGCTTCCAATATGCGATCGGCATTCAAAAGATCGATTAATCTCACAGTAACTGGTGTTATAAACTCAAGCACTCGATAGACACCTCTCTAAAATCAAGTGAAGTATAAGCGAAATGTTTTTAAGATGAGCGTAGCAGCGAATTACCACATAATCGTCAGGTTTCAGTGAATAAGGTACTGCTTTGTTATCATAATAGTGTTTATAACGCTGAAAAGCCTTTTCATTATAACAGTTACCAATTCACAAGCTGCTTGGAGTCTCGGTGTCAGTCGTATCGGAAAATTTTCCAAGTTATAGCAGACCTGTGTTGGCTCAAAAATTAACGATGCAGGTAACCGTAAATCTTGACCAAACATCAAATAGTGAGGGGTAGCGAACGTTGCCGAGTGGACGGAGCCATTGTAGGGTAGACAGACAGCTGTTAAAAATTCGTCCTATTCTTCTATGCATGTCACGGCCCCTTTTCTCAAAATTTCGGTTTACACGCTCTACCATGCCTCCAGAACAATTTGGCATAAACATAATTTGTTCAACGTTTAATAACGTTGTTAATTCCTGCATCAATTTCGATTGGAACTCACCGCCGCAGTCATGAAAAAGTGCTCCGCAAAATCCGAAACGTCCAAACAACTCCTTATACAATGCTTTTGCAACAGTGATTGAATGTTTATCAGGTAAAGGCACAGCTATAAAATATTTTGAAAAATTGTCAATGCAAGTGAGGATATAAGTTTGAATTCTTTGTTTTGTGCAAAACCCCTATCAAATCTAAAACTGCTGGGTAGGTCGTTTTAATGGTTGATAGGCCCTAAGCCTACCATTAAATGGAAGACAAGGGACCTCACCATACTGACAAACACAAGTTTTAATATAGTCGTGCACATCCTTAATAAGAATAGGCCAGTAGCATTTTGAGTGTAATTGGGCAACAGTTTTGGCCCTGCCTAAATGTCCACTCATGGGTGGGTGGGTGGGGGGGGGGGATTGAGGCTTAATGGCGTGTCGACAACTTGGTCATTAGCGCCAACCTCAGTCACAGTGCAGTGGTCCGGGTTGCCACTGCACCACACATTACAATGTGTTGTTCAATTTTAACTCTTGTTCAATTTTAACTTGCTGCCTTGTCCAATCAGGGTATTGCCCATCCAAAACACACACTGGCAATGAACTCTAGATAATGCATCAGCAACAGGTAGGCTAGCACCCGCCCTGTGCTGAATTATAAAATAACTAGCGGAGTCGCTCGCTTCGCTCGCTCATTCCGCGTCGTCTCACTCCCCTTTCCCCCCCCCCCTCATTAAGTTGCCATTCGGTCGGTAGATGGCATCGTATGTTCACGCTGCTGGACGTTGCGTTCTGGGCGCAGCTACTATCTCAGCGGGCCTTGGCTGCTACTCTTATAATTTGCCGTTCCGTCGGTAGATGGCATCCTATGTCCTGCTGGCTGCGCTGCAGATGCAGATGACTGCTTCGTATGTCCTGGCTTCTGCTGGCTGCCTTGCGGATTTTGTGTAATTATGTATATAGATATTCCCTGAGTTTTATCAACACTCTCTCCAGTTTAGGTGATAAGTTGGGGCTACAATATAAATATATTGTCGCCGCGTGGTCAACCCGCAACGTGAACGTTCTACCGAGCAGGAACAACCTAAAAAATTGTATTGCATGTATGGCTGCGAGAATTTCTTGTTCCGTAGTCGTGGCCTTAGCCTCCACAGGTGAAAATGCCTTCGAGGTATAACCCAAAATGTATTCTGTGCCATCATGGACCTGAATTAAAGCTCCTCCTGCACCACTTTGTGAGCCGTCCGATTCAGCTATGAAAGGCTTACTAAAATCAGGGTGTTTGAGTGTAGCTGCATGCATAATAGCTTCTTTTAAATTCTGAAAAGACTGCTCGGCCAAATCATCCCGAATAAACTTAACATTTTTTCGAGTCAGCTATGTAAGGTTTGCAGTAATAAGAGCAAAGTTTTTCAAATGGTTTCGGTTGAAATTTGCGATGCCCAACAGGCGATTCTGGACAGTGCAAACAAACATTTAGGTGGGCTAATTTCATGCCTGATGCTGCTACTAGACCTAAAGCAATATCCACATGTTTCAGGTGGGTAGGCCAGTCACAGGAAGAAATTAAAATATCATCAAGATATGCGTGGCAAAAGGAATTGCAGTGCTGAAAAACACTGGGAGCAATTGATAAACCCATTCGGAGTCTTTTATAAGCCACCTTGTAAGACTGAAAACTAAAAGCACAGTTTCTTGCCCTTTCTGACAACTATATTTGGTAAAATCCCAGCTTAAAATCCAAATGGGTAAAATAGTACAACCAGCCAATTTTGTTTTGGGTTTACGTAGCTAAAATCCACTAAGCAAACTGAAATTGTCTAGAATGGCAAACAAGATACACTTGACACCAAAATTCTTAATTCTAATAAAAATCAACACATGACAAGAAATGGATTACTGTACTTGTATAATTCTGTGTAGTTTTATTCCAACTAGTCTTATTTAGCCTTATACTTATGTGCGATTATTGAAATATATTCGAGCAAAACTTTATTGCATTACTTCAGGACCCTGTAAATAAAATGATAGAGAGCGGAATGGAAAGAGGAGATCGTATTCACGGACTCTGACAATAATAGATTTTAGCCTAAGCTAATGCCTTTAAGAGTGCAAATATTCCGTATTACTGTCTTTCTATTTTCCAATTAACCTATCAGCTCAATTATTAAAACAGATTTGTATGGTGAACGACACAGCTAACACGTTACGCTAATCCAGCGGCTTGAGGCTATGTTGCCTGGCAACCAACTCCCAGTCGCCCTGAGTCAAGGCCCGACTCCGTTCGCTCCCAGCAGTCGTTCGATCGGCTAGGCTAGGCGGACGTACAAGATGACAACTCGGCTTGAAACGACAACTCCACGATTGACTCAAGACATGCTATTTTGCCGTGTTTTAAAGGCGGTTTTGAAATACTTAGAACTGAAGCTGTTCTAAGAGAGGTTTATTACTTTAGTGTGTCTTGAGTTAGGTTAGCTTGAAACTATTTATTTTACCAATAGGCTAACCCGAAACCAGCGCTCCTTGCCTTACCGTGAATAGCCAGGATGTCCACCTGCTCTACTAAGAAGTGCGGATGTAAACGTTGCGCCAGCCGTTCTTTGAATAGTTGGGGTGCGTGGCTTAGCCACTTTGCGGATATAAATCTCAACCTGTCATGTTGTGGTTGTGCTCTCTTTCTCGGCCCTGTTGGTCTTTTAAGGCTCTGCTTACAAAATAAAATAGCTTTGCTTGTTGTTTCTTTTCTATCAATAATAAATATTTGTAGATCATGCGCTTTATTTTGATTAATATTAAATGAGCAGTGTCGAGTTATCCAGAATATTATGCTTGCATTAATATGCAAGTACTGATTATTCTTAATTAATTTAATTAAAGTAATTTGCATAATTACGTCTAATTAATCCCATAACAATTTGACTATGACATCACTCAAAACTGGCAAGGGAATGCTGTATCCCACTCTAACTTGGTTAACATTTCGCAGGTCAACAATTAACCGGTACCCCTGCGGCTTTCTCCTCACCAACAAACAAGGGGAGTCCCAGAGGAATACAAGTGCTTTAGGAAAACACGTCCACATCGAATACCCTCAACACTCAACAGAAAGTGATTCCACATTCTGATCGCCATGGGCCAACTCCCATAATTCAACAAACGCATCAACCAATTTAGTTCGTGTAGATGACACAACCACACCAGCCACACAATCGCAAACTCAAAAGAGAAAGTTGTGTGGAAAGGCAGCCCAAGACAACGCCAGATTAACTCTTTTCACAAAGGGGGGGGGGGATTGAGGCTTAATGGCGCGTCGACAGCTTGGTCATTAGCGCCAACCTCAGTCACAGTGCAGTGGTCCGGGTTGCCACTGCACCACACATTACAGAGATATTATTCAAACCCCTAATCTAAATCTTGTCATACATCTGTACCTCCTGCAAAAATTGAAAAACACCGGACAGGAGGACAGACTTATCGCCCAATTGACGCACAATGTCATGCGGAAGATGGAAACGACGACGAAAACCATCAAGATGGCAACAATCAACAAGGAAGTGCCGGACCGTAAGTGGCCGCCGACACCAATAACATTCAGGAGGGTCAACCCCCCGCAAAAGGAAACAGTGAGTAAGTCGAGTGTGACCAATGCGCAAACGGGCCAACACCACCTCCTCACGGCGACTGCGGCGACACGCCGAGTGCCATTCCTCAACGGTGCCTTTAATAGCTCGTAATTTATTGCCGTCCTGTCCATCCCACGAGGCTTGCCAAAAAGCATGTAACCTCAGACGCAGAGTTGGAAAAGCGTCCGAGGGAACAAGCCTGAGATCCCTACCGAGAGGGCCAGAAAGGGCCCCTCTTGCTGCAGAATCCGCTTGCTCATTTCCACCTATCCCAACATGGCCCGGGATCCAGCAGAAAAGCACGGTTTTCCGCTGGCCAGGCAAGCGGGAAAGCAAAGCTTGGACACGTTGTGTCAAGCGGTTCCGAGGATTGTAATTCGCCAAGGACTCCAGGGCACTCATGGAATCGCTAAAGATAATGAAATGCGTGCCCTGAAGGCCAAGGATCCATTCCACCGCCAAACCGAGAGCCAAAAGCTCTGCAGAAAACACAGAATAGCCTGATGGAAGGCGATGGGCAACCGTCACTCCCTTACAAACACAAGCACAAGCCACGCCAGCGTCTGACTTCGACCCATCAGTAAACAGCCGCTGATAACCGGCGTACTGAGAACACAGCCGCCGGAACTCCTGTAAGTACCGTGCAGGTAGAGTGGAACCCTTCGGGAGGGACGCCAGAGCGAAAATGAAAATGCCACTTGGGACAAGCCAAGGGGCTACTGGCATCCCCCCAAGCCTCAAGACGCTGGGCATTTCAAAGGCTATCTCCTGACAGGACTGCTGGAGCCTATCGCGGAAATCACCCTTACCCACCCTGCGTCTACCGACTCGCAAGTCTGGCCCAAACACCATGGACCAAGCAGGACTGGATTCCACAGCACGTAAACGCACAGCATACTGAATGGCCAGCTTTCGCCGACGAATGGCCAAAGGTGGCTCCGAGGCCTCAGCATAGAGGCTGACCACTGGAGAAGTTCGAAATGCCCCAGTCGCCACACGCAGGCCACTGTGATGCACAGTGTCCAACATCTGGAGAGTGGAGTCACTAGCCGAACCATACACCATGCACGCATAATCAAGTTTGCTGCGGACAAGGGCTCTGTAGAGGCGCAACATGACAGCGCGATCGGCACCCCATGAAGTGCCCGACAGAACCCGCAAGATGTTAAGTGCCCACAAAGACTTGTCTTTAAGTTGGCGCAAGTGTGGAAGCCAAGATAACCTGGAATCGAACACCAGACCCAGGAAACGTGCCTGTGGGACAACAGGAATCTGCGCCTGCCCCAAGTACAGGCAAGGATCTGGGTGCAGCGTTCGTTGGCGGCAAAAGTGAATGCACACAGTCTTGTCCGGAGAAAACCGGAAACCATTACTGACCGCCCAGGTCTGGACTTTGTTAATCGCCAGCTGTAGCTGCCGCTCGCAGGTCTGCATGCGAGCTGCTCGAAAGCGCAGGCCGAAGTCATCGACAAACAATGACTGGGGAACAGCAGCTTGCTGAGCAATGGGGTTGATCCCAATAGCAAACAAGATGACACTAAGAACACCTCCTTGAGGCACACCATTCTCCAAGACAAACGGGCGGGAAAGAGCCGCCCCGACACGAACACGAAAAGAACGGCCTGAGAGGTAAGCGGAAAGCAACAGTGGCATCCGTCCCCTCAAGCCACAGTTATAGAGATTACGGAGAATCCCATAACGCCAGGTCGTATCATAAGCCTTCTCCAAGTCAAAGAAAACCTGAACCAGATGTTGACGCAGGCGAAAAGCCTCCCTCACATCCGATTCAAGGGCAACCAGATGATCGATGGTTGACCGAAAACGTCGAAAGCCACACTGGGACGCAGATAAGAATCCGCGTGATTCCAGCACCCAGACCAACCTCTCACTGACCATCCGTTCCATAAGTTTACAGACACAGCTAGTCAGAGCGATTGGGCGATAACTGGAAGGAGCAGTAGGGACTTTGCCCGGTTTCACAATCGGGATGACCACTGCTGTCCTCCACGCTGCCGGAACAGAGCCTTCTGCCCACACACGGTTGAACATCTCCAGCAAGAACTGCTGGGAGGCAAGAGGCAGATGTTTCAACAGCTGATAGTGAACATCATCAGGCCCTGGGGCGGAGTCATGCGACTTGGACAAAGCGGAAACATATTCCTGCCTGGTGAACGGTAAATTGTACTCCTCTAGCCCGTCGGAGCGAAAGTCTAGAGGGTGAGCCTCTTCCCTACGCTTTATTCTGAGGAAACCAGGATCATAATGGTTATCACTCGAAACCTGCGCAAACGCAGACGCAAGACAGTCGGCGGTCCTCCCTTTTCACAAAGGCAGCTAAATTACTTAGTGCATCGGATGCCCCAACAAACAACGAGACGATGCTGCTGTGTTTGGGCGTCATGTAGCCACAAGCCTCAAAAAATTTGATGAACTAACGCGCGAGGAGATCAAGTATGCAATCCAAGGTGTATTTCTCGACTTTATGAGGAAAAGAGCAAAATCTACTCAAGAATTGTAAAATGTTAACAAGTTACAGTATTGCCACACTTTTGCAACCAGTAATAGTTATTGGCCTCGTATTGCAAAAAGAAACTTGACAAGCTGGTTTTGAAGAGATCGAGAAAGCAACACTACTCCGAGGGCACAGCCCGAAAGTTTATTCTAGATTTCGACATCGATTAAAAAAACTGAGTCAAAGGTATTGTTGTAATAAGAGGACAGTAACTAACTTGTACCCTACATTGTTTTATGTACATGAATTTTAAATACATTTCTCATCTCTTTTGTTCGCTGACGACAAAATAGCTTGGGATAAATCAGCGCGCGGCAAACCAGCGAAAAAAGTTGTTTTAAAACGATGAGACTTCGAGAATTGTCATGCTCTCCACAATATGTACACTCAATTAAGACCATTTTTATGTACTGGTGG
Organism: Lithobius niger; assembly: GCA_023313725.1. NCBI lineage: Eukaryota > Metazoa > Arthropoda > Chilopoda > Lithobiomorpha > Lithobiidae > Lithobius > Lithobius niger. The sequence goes on along the minus strand of JAHWFP010040071.1, from coordinate 34,184 downwards.
TGGAAATGGAGTGGGGAGGGCGGGGGGAGAGAAGATAACAATAAAAGAGCAAATACAATAAGCTCGATTTGTTGCTTGTAGGCACTTGTTCTGTCTTGCTTATTTAGGCCAAAAATGACTTCTAATTATAAACTGCAGTTAACAATACATCAGTAAAGTCAGTAAGACAATACAAAAATGTAAAAATTGTCTGCTTTCGTGGCATTGTCCACAACTTTCAGTTGCACGTCTGATTTGACTTCATCCAATGTGTTACTTTTACTTATTTTTATTGAGATGTTTTTTAACCAGATATCATACCTTCATACGTGTAGAATTTACTGACTGAATTATCTTCACATGAAAATCAGGACTTTTTAGAAATTCTTTAAGGTACACGCAATAAAAAAAAACCAACCGGTTACGTCACATTAATAGTAATTTTTTCTGCGCATAAATCACTAAAGATGTAATGTTTGTAGGGGCGGGGGCAGGGATGGTGGAGTAACGATACTTTGTTGCAACGAGAATTACCTGTTTCATTGTCTTTTTATCTCCCCTTCCACCCGGGCCTCCCCCACTACCACATAAAAATCGTCTTAGTTGAGTGTGCAAATGTGAAGCTCTTGCTTTTTTCTTTGATATGAGAAGAGCAATGACAATTCTCAAAACGTATTCGTTTTAAACACACTTTATGTGCTGTTTTGTTGCACGCTGTTGTGTCGTGCCCTGTACTGTAGTCGTCGTCGTGCTGTTATAACGCTGTTGTTATTTCCCCGTTCCTTTGACGCACGTCTCTTCGCAATACTTGTGCATAATATAGCCGTGGTACTACAGCATTGTCCTGTTCCAAAAGCGTCCACTTTTAACTTATTAGGAGTTCATTGTTGTAATAGTGTAAAATTAGTTGGCAGAGCAATGTAAAAAATTCGTCATGTATATTTATTTTTCACATTGTTTGCCAACTGTTCTTACGCTATTACAACATTCAATTCCCAATAAGTTAAAAGTGGATGTTCGGTGAAATGCTAACAAACGCGTAAGCGCAACAATGCCCAACAAAAGTGTCCAAAGTTTACCTATTCCGGACATTGTCGCAACTCTTCTAGTTTTTATGTTCTCGTAGGCTGCACACACTCGTTTGCACGTCGGACGATATGCTGCCTACTTGGACATAAACTAAACTAAACTACACAATAAATTATTATACCCATTGTTGCAAACGTATGGCTATAAATATAAATTATTTGGTCATTATTGCAACCTTCTAGTTATGTGATAGATGTAGACTTTTACACAATGAAAATGAGGAAAGCGTGATCAAAATGACATTATTTGCATTTGACACCTTCTGTAAGATATATTATCTGGAAGCATATTGCAAATAATTTGTTATTGAGAAAAAGGTTTCCAATAAAAAATAAAGAGTGTAAAAAGCAAGATTTGTGACCTAGTTTGTTTACATAGGCTTAGTTCATGGTTCCAAATGACACACAAATCGTGCTTGCCAGTGAACAGAACCGTCAGCAGACTCAAAATATTCTTTATATTCTTCACGCACTGCTGCAGCTTCCAGACTGTAGAAGCGGGCTCTAGTTTGGACTTGGGGAGTGCATTTTTTCCAGTGGCTGCCTGTAGTTCTGACCGCCACGTTCCAGGGATGACCCTACCGGCATCAACATCTTCTCGGTCAATTAAATCAACAGGCCAGCTGGTTACATCGCCGTGTAGACGTAAGTAATTGTGTAGTGCACATGTGGTTAACACAATTGTTTGCACCTTTGGAGGAGCTAAACCAATAGGAATCAAAAGCACACGGAAGCGGTGTGCCAGAATGCCAAATGCGCTCTCAACCATTCGTCTTGCTCGGGATAGCCGGTAATTGAAAATTCGTTCAGACATTGTCAAACCAGTTGCACTGTATGGCTTTAGTAGGTAAGGGGGGGGGGGGATTGAGGCTTAATGGCGCGTCGACAACTTGGTCATTAGCGCCAACCTCAGGTAAGGTTTAAGGCCAAAAGAGCCTTATCCGAAATAAAAACGTGTGGTACCTCTCTACGACGCCCAGGAAGAGCCGATGGCGGTGGAATATGTACTTGATTTGACTCAATGGCAGCCTTGAGGGAACATTTATTCCAGACCCCGCCATCACTAACTCTCCCTTGTGTACCAACATCAACGTAGCGGAATTTATAGTCCACGTCTACAACTGCCATCAGGACAACTGACTCAGTTCCTTTGTAGTTGTGGTAATGTGATCCACCCAGTGCTGGATTCCACATTTTCACATGCCTACCATCAAGTGCACCCAGACATTGAGGAAAATTCCATCGGTCATTGAATTGCTTTGCTATTTCCAGCCAGTCGCTTTCATTTTGTGGAAAACTGAAATCATCTTTTAAGTTTTTCAAGCAACGCATGACATGTCTCTATAACGATGTACGAGATTGTGCGTTCTCCAACGCGAAACTCCCATCCAAGTTCACGAAAAGTATGACCTGTTGCCAGGAAACGTAGGGTAATAGTCAGGCGTTCACCAGCATCTATGGGCTCTTGCAGTCTTGTTGTCTGCTTGGTAATGTTTGTTTTTAACCATGGCCAACAATTCCTCAAACATATCTGTTATGATTCGCAACCAGCGTCTGCAAAAATATACAACGACCTTTATTGAAAACCAATTAATGATGTGGAGGTTTGGTCTGGCATTAGTAATATTATATTTTCAAGAATTATAAGCAAAAGTGTTCAGTGGTACGTATACAAATAACACTTTAGTGACAGTGCCTTACCTTACAAGGAGACAATAAAACAATGCAGTGGTGCGTGGGGGGGGGGGATGGGGGTGTCAGTGAGGAGCAACTCCTCACTAGCATTTTATAGGGAGGGGGTAGAAAAAGTTATGTATAAATTATTATGCAACAACAACACACTACCAGGCACCACAACACAACATAACCCATCAACAGTCAACACAGCACATAAATCTAGAAAAATACAATAAAAAAAATTGTTTTAGCCTACAATTTTATGAACGGTTGAACATTGATTGAACATGAAACAGAACATTAGATGCTGTTGCAGCACCTGACTGTTATGATGGGATAGAAATAAAGCGCGTGAAAATAGCATGGCCAAAAGTGATTGTGTGTGCGTGGGCGAGGGTTACCCGAACTCTAGTAGAAGTCGTAAATATAAGAGTACCATTTTTAACGGGAGAGTAGGAAACTCCTTTCTGGACCGGGAGAGGGGGGTGGGGGAATAGGCACCATTGAGACAAGTGCTTACACGTTGGTTGCGTTGCCTATGTTACCTGGTGCGGCTGTTAGGTGGTTTTCGAAGTATATAATTGTGTAGGCTTAGGCCGATTTGTTGCTTTATTTTCTCCTTATCTGAGGAAAGTGACAATCCAATGATGCCGAAATATAAATAAAAGTGATGGTTATTACGTGGGGAGAAGAATACGGCATTTGGACCTCGAGAGATGCAACAATAACCTCCGAGTCGAAGCCGAGGAGTGTTTTGTTGCACCCAACGAGGTACAAATGCCGTATTCTGTAAGCCATTATTCTGAGCAAATGGTAAAAAGCTCTTGTACTTATACTTGATTGTTGCTATTCAGTCTAGTAGATAATGACTTGACACAACAACAACTAAAATAAATCTTCAAGCAGGTTACTGATTAACATGTCAAGTCATTATCAATACAATACCAAGTGCTCGTGTTGTAGTTGATAATGGCTTGGTACGTTAATAACGAAAGAATCTCCTGGGTGGTTTTTACTTGTTAACGTGCCAAGTCATTATCAAGTGGTCGCGTTGTAAATCTACACTTATCACAATGCAAAATGATTTGATTTGATTTATTTCTGTGGGCCTCGGCCTTCTGCCACGCACCCAATTACAGAGAATAGTCTTATCATCAAGAACACAATTACCGCAAACACGAGAATCACCAATACACAGCCCATTATGTCAAGCTTAAGAAGAAGAACCGAGTGGTACAAGGAATGGAATGGAGTGGAATGTGATTGCAATAATCAAGTACGGGAACAAATAGCTTACGTTTTTTGATTTACTCTATCGTGCATATACATCTATCATATTATTATATTTATTAATAAAGGCAATGTATTTTTCACGCATATCCTGCTTCTGATTAACCTGAATGAATTTGAGTCTTCCAGGGCCAATTCTTGACTCAATTTTGTATAACTTCCTAATTTAGATCTTCTTCTAAACCATTCTCTCGTTTTTCCTCGAGTTGGTTGTTGTTCTTCCATCTCATCATCCAAAAGAAACAACAGCAAGGCTGCAGCTCCTAATCGTCGATCCCCAGCCATGTTGAAAACAAAACGTGAACATATCCCATAATTCAGTGCTTTGGCTGTCAGTTGCTCTGACTATGCTTGCTCAAATTTGCTGCTACTGGCTGCTGATGTTTCATGGCTGCTGGAAGCCAAGATTTGTCACGTGGGCAACAGACTGGCTGCTGCTTTGTTTCGCTCCCCAATTTGCGACGGGCCTTAAGCCTCTAATGGAGGCAGCCATATTTGTTGTTGTGGTTAGACTTGGATTTGTGCTGGTTCAATCCTGAGTGCTGATACTTTTCTTTTGGGGTTCTTCTGGGCCGGGGTGGTGCCTTGGGACACTCTGACCCCATCCCACCTATTTTTGGCCCCCCTTTTCCCCTTTTTTGGTACCCCAAAAAAGTTGGTTTCTGTTTTGTATGCATGTGTTACACACTTTTTACTTACCGTAAGTTGATTTGTATTACCGTACATAATCCTTTGATGCCGGGTCAAATCCACCCACAGGACCATTTTCACCAAAAAATTGTTTTTCTTCATTTTTTGGGTTTTTCTGCCTCTTAGACCTATTTGGTACCTATCCCCCGTAAGGGTTCTGCAATTTGGGCCCATTTTCCATTTTTTGGGACCAATTCAAATTTTTTCGCCCCCGACGAATCTGCCCCCTAGTGGACGATTTCAGCGGAAACATGTGCGTCAGTTTTTTTGATCCAGGGTTGTAGCCCTGTCTGTCCTGGTCAATTAGGTACCCTTGGCCATCGGTTCCGCCACTTTTTCCCCCTCATAGTTCAGGGTTTGGTGGGTTTTTGCCCCTTTTTGGTGCACTTGGGGTTTCTTGTACCTTCGGACTTGGTTCTTGGTGGATTTAGATTGCCTTCCTCTGGTCCTTTATTATAGCTCCTATAGTACCACGGTGGGGTTTCAACACTCTGTTGTGCATTTTAGAAAGGTTACCATAATCTTGTCTTGGTAAGTTGCCATATTTGTCTTTGCCATTTGCTATGATCATGGATTGGGATTCTGTAATCCCCAGGTTTGGTGAATTAGTCAGGATTAGAGCGGACAGACTTTATACTAATCTGTGTACTATACAATGCAACCCTAAGGCCTTAGAGATTTATTCTACCTTCAGGGCTCAGGATGATATCATTAGGGACCATTTTGGCCCAGGTTCCCCCTATCAGATTGAGTCCCTACAGAATGCGTGGATTGTAGACCAACTCACGAGCTGTATCGAAGCTTTCCATATGAAAGTTGATCATGCGGTCGCCTAGATGCGCGGTCTTCATGCTGTGACCCATCAAAGCGAATCTTCCTTCCTCCTTGAGGCCACCACTACTGCTAGGCTAGCACTCCTTAAGAAACGGTTCTTGCCCAAAGACCGGTTCGACTTTAATGAGATTACCAGAATCTGGAAGGAGCGCGATTGTTTAGCTGCAAAGCTCCTAGTTGAATTTAACACTCCTCTTCCTCCGCGTCCTCGCCCCAGGGTGGGAACCTTTAGGATCACTCCTGACGATTGTGCGGCAGAATCGAGCCTCGCTGCTACTGGTGCCACGGCTGCCAAGATTATCGCAGAAGTGAAGACTCCTCGTCCAGGTGGTTACCTTCAGGGACTTGTTGCCTTTCCTCCTGTCTTCCGTTCCGGGGATGCCCGGTTGCCCAACTCAGCTCCTTCCTTCAAGAGAGCTGCAGCAGAAGAAGATTTGTCAACCTCTTCCAGCGCCCTTGTCTCCACTTCCTCCCTCCTCTGGGCGAGATGCCGCCCCCTCGGTTGCGCTTTCCGCGCCGTCAGAGTTTGAGCCTATGCATCGGAGTTCCTGTTCCTGTACTGCCTTTGACCCAAGAGGACGTTCGTACCCAGGCCCTCACTTCCTCCACTTCCCTCCCTAGTCCACGTTCGCGGCTTTGGGCGGATGTAGAGGATAGCCACTCTGTTGGGGAATTGGACTCCTCGCTCCCTTTCAGTGTGGTCAACTCGGCTCCCTATAAGTTAGGACTTCGTAAGGCCTCTCGGAAAGCTACGGACAAACTAGGGAAGAAGAAGAAGAAAAGAAGAAGGGTGGAGACCCGCCAAGTGCTGCTGCTTTTCTTCTCAAGTCCCATCCTCCGCCGCCGTCGCCGAAACCGCAAAGGAAGAGGCGCCGTCCTCCCTCTTCTTCTCCGCCCCTTTCCCAAGCATTGGGGACTCAACCTTCAGATGGTGGCAGCGGCGAGAACCACAACAGGACTGACTTCAAGGCTTCTGACTGTCTCTCTCTCCTTAAGGACCAGATATCCAACAAGCAGATCTGTACAGAGAAAGACTCAAAGATCGCCTTCTATACGGTAAATCAAGCCTCGGTCCGCTCCTCCCTGGATGTCACAAATGACAGCATCGCTCGCCTGTATGGCGCTCTGAGCTACGCTGAACACCATCATCTCCAACAGGAAGCACATTTTCGTGTTCTGCAAGTAGAATTGCAAGCAGCTACAGATGGGCTTGCCCTCCAACGCAGGTTGTACTCCCTGTAATGGAAAATTTCTGACTTGGGGCCTGCTCCACCTCCGGTGGTTCCCGGTTTGCAGCCACCTTTTCCTATCCCAGCACCGAAACCTCCCGCTGTTCAGTCTTCCCAACTGTCTGTGGGGGCTTCTCAACCGGGTCAGAGCACTGGTCATAATAGAGGTCTCTTCTTGGGGTTGTCTGCCCCCCCCCCCCTCTACCTCCTGCTCGGGGCAACAACGGGAGGAACTATGGTTCGCCCCCTAGAGCGACCTCGAGCAGCAGGAGTCGGAGCCGAGGTCCCTTCGCGGTGCTGCTGGGCCTATGGGCCCCTCCTTCGCCCAGGTCGTTGTGAGGATCCGGTGTAGGTAGACCACCCATAAATTGATCATCCGACAGGCCGAAGCCCCTCTCGGTGGCGAGTCGGGCGCTGTTGCTCCAGGTGCCCTAATGCCGCCCACGATTTGAGACAACAATTCCTTGCTTCAGCCCCCCGTCGGAGGTCGGCCACACCCGTCAGATAGTTCTATTGAGGAATGGAGGCATTGCAGTGAATGGCCAGGACGCCGCCCAATTGTTCTCTATCACCGGCCGTCCGGATCAGGAGCAGGGTGGTACCTTCCACATCCAGCGGATTGGCCTTCGGCGTCCAACTCCTACCCTCACTGGGGTCCAGTCGGGCTTTACCCCAGAGGGTCTTCGGGAGGAAATCTTTGCCCAGAATGGGGGCCTCTTGGGGAAGACGGAGAGGGATGACTTTATCAAGGACTTCTGCTTGCCGTAACGCCTCTAAGGAGAATTGGGTAGCGGAGGTCTTTGGTGCTCTCTGCAAGCTTTTCCTGGGCTTTGGCCGCTGCTACTTGATGTTACAACTGTCAAGGGTTCGGGCATGTGGCGGCCAAGTGCCAGAGAAGGAGTTGTCCCCGCTGTGGGGGCAATCACGATCTGCGGGATTGCCATTCACAGTGGCAGGAGTGCCCTAACTGCCGGCCGGTCAACACCTATCCTGCGGACCACCTGGCCTCCTCAGTTGACTGTCCAGTTTTCCTTAATAGAGTCCGGAGATGCCGAGAGAGGACTAACTATGATGCCTAGCTCAACTTCCTCTCTCACATCTGAGTCCTCTGCGGACCTTTTTTTTGCTCCCGCTGGGTCACCCGGTTAACCGCCCATCTGCCGGGTGAACGTGGGTCGGGGCAAGTCGGCCTTCGCCTCTTTGCAACTTGGGTGTTTTGCTGATATTGTCGCCATTCAAGAACCCCCCCCCCCCTGCACAGCCCTGGATACTCCGGTGGCTGGCTGGTCTCACAATCATGTTATTTTCTCTGCTCAGGGTAGGTGTTCCATGCTGTTCTTGCATAGGGGGCCTGGGCAGCTGTGTCCTTTTGACTCAGTGGTCAAATCGGGGCATTGTATCTGTTAAGTGTGAATTTAGCGGTCTCTCCTTTGTCGTGGTTTCTGTCTACGCTGACCGTCTCGAGGATTTCAAGAGAACTCTCTCTATCCTTGGGGCATATGCACTAGGGTGCGGAGGGTGCTCATCCTGGGCGACTTTAACACTAAGAGTCGTCTCTGGGGCGGGGATGACTCCTCCCATACCCCCCTAGCGGTCAAGGAGCGACGACATGTTGGGACTTTCTGCTCTCGCACGATCTTACCGTCTGCAATGACCCTAATTCACCTCCCACCTTTCGCACCCTTCGTGCTCGTAGCTGGGTAGATTTGACCCTTGCCCGGGGGCGTCTTGGTCTCCAATTGGAATTCTTCTATGTTCCGTTAGTCTTTCCAGTACTCACACTCCTTCTGCTCATCTTCAGGGGACTCCCTTCAGAATCTGTCGTGCGAATTGGGACCAGTTTTCTTCTTTCCTCGCCGATGGGCTGCTCCACCCTGGACATCTTGGCCTTAGACTCCGCGCCAGCAGTGGATCTTGCTGCCTCCCGTTTTCAGGATTTGGTCCTCTCGGCTTGCTCAGCTGTCATTCCTAGAGGCTCTCTGGGCAGAAGTAGCCCCTGGTGGAACGAAGGCTTGTGGAGGCTCAAGCGTTCTCTACGCAGAGCGCGACGGGCCTTCCAACGTACCGTGGGGAGGATAGAGCTCGTCTTGAGCCACTATTTGTCGCAAAGCGGAGAGCTTACAAATTTGCGTTGAAGAATGCCAAGCAGGGGGCCTGGGAAGAACTTTGCACTCGTGAGGCTGAAAAGGACCCTTTTAACCTTCCATACAATGTGGTAGCAAATAGAACTAAACGGCATCCTGCCCTTTGGTCCCTCTGCATGGCAGACGGTACTTGGACCACCACTGAAGCCGAGACTGCTACTTGCCTTCTGGACACATACTTTCCTGCCGACGATCTCACTCAGGACAGTTCAATTCATTCGGCTTTGAGGGCTTCCCTTCTGGCCCCTTATGTGTGTTCCCGCCCCAATGAACCCCTCTTCACCAGGTCGGAACTCTTGGGCGGTAGGTAGCATCAGGTCTGGGCTGGCGGCTGGCCCAGACGGGGTTCCTTCTGCCTGTTTGCCCTACGTTCTGCGGGCCCTCCACTCTCCTTGGCCTAAGTTACTGAATGCATGCCTTGCCCATCAGGTATTCCCGGCCTGCTGGAAGCGGGCTCGAGTGGTTCTGATTCCAAAGGGCGAAGGACAGTTTCGGCCTCTCTGTCTCTTGCTTGTTCTCGGGAAGATCCTAGATCACCTCTGCTCAAGTAGGCTTGTGCATTTTCATTTACGGCTGCCTCAAGGCCCTCATTAATCGTAGTGGCTGAGGCCTTTTCAGGGAAGCAACACCAAAATGTAAGCACAATTGAAAATTCATTCCCGGCAGAGTCTGTAGGAACACAAACTTCCCACTCTTTAGAGGAAAAATCAGGATAATGCAACGCCATCCCAGCAGATAAAACAATTTTCTCAGTATAACGAAAATTGCTTGTGGCATACGACAATTTTCGATATAATCAATGTCCACGTAAAGGTGATTCAGGAAGAATAAATTGATCAAGATACAAAGTCACTTGGGTTTATTAATCAAATTCCAGTCTCAAGAAATTAGACAATACTAAAATTACTGATAAGTCAGATTATTAAAACTTCACAGATCTGGCCATCATTGGCTTGTTATCAAACAACAAGGTTGAACTTAAATACTCGCCAAACTGAATTCACAACAGTATGTATCTTCTTTAACACTTGGACAATATCAATGACCAAAGCTAAAACATGGATAAATCTAATCACAATAACTTCAAGCACAACTGGTTATCACTCAAATGCAAGAACGCACACTATACTTCAATTTAAGCTTAATATTCACTTATCTGTATAAGGCTGGCTAGCAAATGGACCAAGGCAAATCTCCAGTGATTCCAAGTCTCCCTCAAGACAACACCAGTGGAATGGAACTGTAGCAGCAAGACCCCTGGCAAGAAGTCAGAACCCCAGCTTTATTTCCTCTATATATATGAAACCTACACTTGGGTCTTAAGCATGACCAGGGAGAGTAGAGTAATAACGGGAGCGAAAGCTCCGCCCACTTTCAGTGCTAAGCGCTTGTGAGCAGCAGCAGGCTCGCGTACTGCAGCGCGCAAAGCGGTTGTGATGTTACTTTCGCGCGCAGACATTAGCAGACAACGGTCGGGATGTTAATTTTAGACGTAAGCATTATTAGACTACTTTTTTTTGACAAGAAATCGAAAGGTTTAATTACACTAACAAACTTTACATAAAACGCGAATGTAAGTAGCGATATGTTTCAATAAAGAAACAATAAATTTCAGTTGAGTTGCATTGCTTTTATTAATTTTGGATAAGGTGTTTAAATCCCCTCTTTGGGTCTAGGAATGATTTTTTTTTGGGGGGGGGGGAGGAGAAATAAAAGTATTTCTTAAAAGTTAATTCAGCACAGAGGTGGATTAACATTGTTGCCAACCCCTCCCCCCTCTTAAATAAAAACATTAGCAGATTTTTTTGAATGTTGCCTACGCAAACTTTTCCGAAATTTTTTTTTTACAAGACATTTTGTGATTCACAGATGTAGCATCTTGAGTTATCAGTATATATCGAATTGTCAGTAAATTGTTCAATGGCTTTATAAGTTTTGGATAAGATGTTTATATCCACACGTTGGATCTTCACAGGTTTTTTGGTTGGGGGAAGAGGGGAAGGCGTGGAAAGCTCGTTTGCAAAAAGTTAACAATCATGACTGAGGGGATTTATATTTTTTCCGCATTCCTCTCCCCCCCCCCCCCGGCCAAAAAAAAAAAGAAAGAGATTAGTCACAAGCATAGTGACTTTACAAATTGGATCTTGACCGGTTTTTTTTCAGGTGAAAGGGGGGGGGGGAAAGATTATTCATTAAAAGTTACATGAATGTTTAATTTTTTTCAGAAATAAACTTTCGTAACTCCCCCTTCCCCCCCCCCCAAAAAAAAGCCTATATCTAATTTTTGGGATCTAGACAGGTTTTTTTTTTATTTAAATTGGATCACAGTGGGAGTTTATACTTTGCCCCCCCCCCCTCCTCAATCAGTCAGCACAGTGAGATAAAAAAATTGTAATCATAAACCTTTCCAAATATATATATATTTTTTTAACAACAAGGCCCTTTACATGAATGCAGTTCACATAATTATGTAGTATTTTGACAGCCTTTCTCTATTTTCTTTTCTTTGTTAAGTTCTTTACAAGAAATTTTAAAGCATAATAAAAAAGGGAACGGCTTGTCACTAGGATTAAATTATAACTGCATATTAAGAATTTGCTTATGTAATCGGTTATACAACCAATATTTTAAAAAAATGGAAAGGGAATTCCAAAATTATTGTCTGTCAATTTTCATCTAAGTTTGCTAGAAAGTAGTACTAGTTCCTATTTTGTTGAACGTTTTGTGAAATCCGGGGGAAATTTTAATCGGGAAAAGTAAGGAATAGAAACCATATTTTTCCTCCTCCGCAACAGGTTCGCATTTTTCTTTGCCTACCATCCGATTTATTATATTTTTTTCCCGTCAGACATAAAATTACGCTTCACCCCCTTCTCGGAAGCCATGTCATTTTAAGGTGATGCGGACCAATTAAATGCATCTGACGTGTAAATGTAAAAGTCGTGTATTCTTAAATAATAACTTTCCGAAGTAATAACCTTTCTTTTTCAGAAGAAAACCTGAAAAACAATAAGTCCGATCTTTCATGTCTCGAATTTAAGCAATTTATTGTCGTACACCAGCGATCGCCCCTTTTCCTGTTGGTAGCAGCCGGACTTTGCTCTACACATCAATCCACAAGTGGCTCCATCCGTTGAGAGAGCCGGTTACTAAAACAGCAGCCTCTGGGGGAAACCCAAGTCCACCCACTAGCCTACATCAGGCACACTATAACAGAGTTTGGGTAAGAATAATAAGTGGAGAATTAACTCGTACAGAAATAGTGGTTGATGGTTACATGCCTTATGTTGATTAATTAATTAATTAGTCCAACTAATTACAATAATTCCTTAGGCAATTAGTGATGCATCTTAATTAAGTCTTAAACACACAAAATCAATTAAATGGTATGTAAAATCATTACAGTTTATTGCTTTTATTTACTATATAACATAATATTTAGTAACGAAATGTTATTCGATTCAGCCTATTCTTACATAGTTGAAATAAATTAAACATAACCCATACACTAAAAAAATTTGAAAGATGTGTCAGAGGTGAGATTCTACTTCACGTCTTGGACCACTCGGCTACTCTGACACAACCTAGATATTGTGAAAACTAAAAGATAACTATATAGGAATAACGTTACTTCCTTCGGCCTTGTGTACATGATAGGGATCGACCGATACAGGTTTTTGCCGATCCGATCCGATGCCGATAACTGTCATTCCGATCCCGATCCGATACCGATATTTAATATTTTTAACCAAGCAAAATTTATGAACTTAATAAGAACTAAAAAAAATACAATGTTATCCTTGTTACTTCATATAATTGAAAATAAGTTATAATTATCATATTTTTACACTTTTATTGCAATGAGTTACAAAATGTTATTATTATTACACACACAATGGGGAGGGGGATTGAGGCTTAATGGCGCGTCGACAACTTGGTCATTAGCGCCAACCTCAGTCACAGTGCAGTGGTCCGGGTTGCCACTGCAACACACATTACAGAGATGTTATTCAAACCCCTAATCTAAATCTTGTCATACATCTGTACCTCCTGCAAAAATTGAAAAACACCGGACAGGAGGACAGACTTATCCCCCAACTGACGCGCAATGTCATGCGGAAGATAGAAACGACGACGAACACCATCAAGATGGCGACAATCAACAAGTAAGTGCTGGACCGTAAGTAGCCGTCGACACCAATAACATTCAGGAGGGTCAACCCCCCGCAAAACGAAACAGTGAGTAAGACGGGTGTGACCAATTCGCAAACGGGCCAACACAACCTCCTCACGGCGACTGCGGCGACACGCCGAGTGCCACTCCTCGACAGTGCCTTTAATGGCCCGTAATTTATTACCGTCCTGTCTGTCCCACAAGGTTTGCCAAAAAGCGTGTAACCTTAGACGCCGAGTTGGAAAGGCATCTGAGGGAACAAGGCTGAGATCCCTACCGAGAACACACAATGGTTCTATCTGGGTAAAATTTACCACTCCTTATCCCGTCCGGTTCCTTGTAAATTTTGGCACCTTCTCATACCAGGACCACAAGTAAAAATATGAACATATGGACCATATTTAAAGTTAAATGCCAAAAAAATAGAAAAAACCCATTTATCAGCACTGTAGTACAATGAATTTAACGCAGATTAAAATTCTTCATTACAAACGATAAAATTTCTGATGTTAAGTATGAGTATCCTACTTTTGTACTAACTGCATATGCACACTTGCATGAGAGAAAAAACGAAAATCGGAAATTATAAAACTAATCTTTACAGGGGCTGGTCACGCCTTTTAAATTTCAAATCAACTGTCTAGTTTCCAGGCTCTGCTCCTCAAACCCCCATCCGTAAAAAAAAAAAAGTCCTAGTAATTAAAATTATTGTCTAGCAAAAAATTAATTACGAACGAATGACAAATTAACGCTGGACATTGGAAAAATATTCTTTTGCTTACTTTACTTGTCCCCCTCCCCAAACTCACGTCTAAGTAAAACAGACCTCCGCTTAGGAAAATGCGATTTAAAATCCTCCGTAGCCCATCTGGCCAACTACCCAGCACGAAACAAAACTTGGGTGTTTGCTTTACCAATCCAAGGCTTTACCATTCACTCTTGAATTTCTTACGAATAAACCTTTTTGCTGCAATATCTTTAATTGGTAATCCATACATTTCATTCAGATCCACTTGAAACTAGTTTTAAATAGATCATAGTTGCTCGGATAAACTGACTACGTCGAAGAAACCGGTTGTTTACAAAATGCTCTTTAAAAGTTGATATCCGAAATGTGCACCTACTACCAGTAAAATGGAGGATACAGCTTGAATAATTTTAACAGTAGTAAAAACACAGGATTCGAGTAAATACTTGGATATTGTTATACTATACTAGTAATAAAGTATTTTTAAAAAGTAATAATTTTAAATCTGATGAGACGATTTTTTTTTTAATGGCCTAATGTGCATTACTTTTTCCCGGTTGTCCGCGCACTGAGCACCCTGCCGATACCAGCAAAGACAAAAGACAACACACTCCGTAGCAAATAATTAAAACGTTTCTCGTTACCGCATTTTTTATGGATTTGTATTTCTAAAATAAATTACAATTTTGACACAATATATTTTTAAAACCTTTTAAAAATCACAACCCGCTTATGCACTGTCCAGGATTACTGACTAGCACGTTTTCTGTTGGCCCTTGTGACTGAGCTCCACAACAAAGAAATCTTGCAAGGATCGGAAGTAACGCTACTAATGCTTCTACAACCATCGATTTCTTTAACTAACAAAAGGTAAACGAGATCGAAAATATAAGTTTATGTACTTTTACGTTAAATATTTAATAAAAGTACCTAAGATACACAATGTTCAGAATTAACCAAATTTTGGGTGGTTTTGGCACGTGGTCCGGTAGGACTAGCTGGTGCTTGCTTCTCGTCGATCGCTAGACGATTTAAACGCAATGCACTAGACATTAGTATTAGTATTTACAAGAATTTATAAATTGTTGGTATTGAGAGGTGACAAGCCTTTGCTAATTAATCTGTTAAACCGAAGCAATTACAAAACTGAAACTCGCGTTTGGCAGTGAAGTTGACATCGGTATCGGACACATAAACCAAACCGATCCGATTCCGATCCGATTATCGGATGAAAAATATCGGCCAATGCCAATACCGATCCGATGATCGGTCGATCCCTAGTGACAAGAATACTTGAGTACCTAAGGAATAACGTTGTATTTTGGTGACCTTGACTTTCGACCCCGTGTACGTGACTGGAATACGTGAGCAGGAGCAGTGGCGCAGGACCACATTTTTGTAACTACTTAAATACACTAAGTAAGAAACTGAAACAAATAATGCCAAAATTATTCCATCTTAAGGAAGTATTAAATAATATTAAAAAAAAATTTATGATGAATTAGTTGAATCCAACTTAAGATACGGAATTGAAATCTATGGTAAAACTAACAAAACAGTACTTTCCACACTACAAAAATTACAGAATAAAATTTTAAAAACTCTTATCAAACCCAGGTTAAAAACAAAAATGGTTGACTTTATGAAGAAGAACGATATCTTAAATATTACGGGACTAACAAATTATGTCATGCTTTTAAAACATTATTTTTGGTTTAAAGAACAAGTATAAAAAAAATTAAAAACTTCCAAATTTGAAACAATAAAACAGAGTATTACTTTGGAAAAACATATGGTAAAAACAGTTTACCGGAAAAATTAAAAAATATCACTCAATTTGATAAATTAAAAGTTAACCTAAAGACAATGAACAATGAATAATCTATGTATGTTACTCCAAAACAAATCTGTATTGAAATAGTGAGTTGGGCTGGGGAAATTCTTGTATCTGATAGTTGCTATTGTGCTGTAAATATCGTACAATTGTTGTTTATTTTTTATCTGTGCATTGAATTTGAAATAAAAATGAATGCAATTACTCAATAAAAATGAGTTGCAATGAATGCAACTGTAGTGCTCACAAATAAGCATGTCAAATGCTTCGTGCTCTCGTATATTTAAATAAAAAAAAGATATACTGAAAGATATACAGGTTACATCGAAGAAAGGCATAAATGATTTTTTGTTAAATTATTGTCATTGTAAGAAAAATTATTATAAACGAGACATTTACACTTTATCCCTAATCTTCTCAAAACTAAAGTTTTGCACTTACGCCCTTCTTAAACCCAACGCCTCAATTTCTGATTGCTTGACTAGTTTGTGTGTGTTAATTATCTTTGGTAGTGCCTCACATGTCAGGCAGTGAATTTTTTTTAATTGCATCCATCCCTATCAATCAGCAAACTACATTTAAGCGGATCGCATTTTTGAAACACTTTTTGATATCAGCTTTATTAGCAAGCCTACTTTACGAAAAAAATAACATTGAGCTGCAGATGCCAGAATTAATTAATTTGTACGACAAACACAAGTCTATGAACACAAGTCTTTTTTTTTATTTTCGTTTAGGATTTCAGATCTATAACATAGTGCTTGGAAACGGGGAAGCAATCTCCAGTTGAAGGGACACCCCCACCTCCTAAAAAGGGTGGCACTGCGCCTGCATACTACGTGAAGTACACGAAGGCTACGGGAACTGAGCATTTGCCCCTCTACATCCACGCATTGGAACTGATTGTGAAGAACAACTGAAGATTCATGGACCACTTGCAAAATATTCAAGTCAAGATAAGGGTTTAATTAC
>JAHWFP010040069.1:12089-43651 GCA_023313725.1 Lithobius niger | reverse complement strand
TTCCCACCATCCTCCACATCAACTAAAACGAAAAAAGGTAGCAAAAGGCACACTCCTCCATATTGATGAAAACCGGAAGTGACGTCCCAACTTTCATCACATGACCGGAAGTGATGTCATTACCCCCATTTTGATCACATGATCGGGATATCGTCATAGAAGATAGCAAAAGCATTGATGAAGAATGAAAAAAGGTAGCAAAAGGCACTTTCCCATCCTCCTCCAGATTAACGAAAAATCCGGAACTGACGCCCCCACTTTTCATCATGTGATCTGAAGTGCATCAATACCCCCACTTTGATCACGTGACCGGAAGTGACATCATAGGCGGAAGCAAAAAGTGCTTTCCCACCGTCCTCCACATCGACGAAAGCCGGAAAACAGATAGTAAAATGCACTTTTCCACCATCCTCCAGATTGACGAAAAATGGAACCCCCACTTTTCAACAGATGATCGGAAGTGCATCATTACCCCCACTTTTATCACGTGACCGGAAGTGGGGGGTATATATGTGTAACCGAATATCGTATTTTACCACTACTAATTGGATTCAGTAAGTAGCTCAACCTCCTTATACATGCTAGGTTGAATCACAGTAGTTGGACCTGAATTTCCTGCATTGGGTAATTGCAATAAGTCATATTGATTATTAAAATCATACACCAACTGCTGAAACAAATATGCATGAATTAGGTCATCACGCCCATTTACATAACATAAATTTCACTGAATCAAGATCTACGATCTACGAATTGTCACAACCACATCATACAAATGGTAATGTTACACAAACTGTATAGCAAAAAAACATTAATATACCAGCAAAAGGCATAAAAAAATATTGATATACCAGTAAAAAAGCAATTATATAAGATAAATGCCTGCTTACATGTCTTTGCATTAAAAAAATTAATGCGCGATTTGCTTAGCCAAACTCTTGATCACTCACACGCAATGATCACTTATTACCTTTCAGGGTAAATTTAAATTAAACAGGCTATAGAAAAATTCACGCTCTAAGCTGTGAATATTTTTGTACACACAAAACCTTGAAGAAAATCGGCTTTGTCATGGTCATTGGTCATGGGTGAGACTGTATTCGGGTAGGAAGCTTACTACAGTTGACTTTCCTATGTCATCCGGCTGAAGCTCAAACATTCTTGGAAAATTGCTCCCTAGGAATTCTGTAAGTTCGCCATTTATTAAGTGGATGACACACTTACAGTCCACAACTCTTCAGGTCAGACACATTCATGCGCCGCGCTGCAAATCGTAACGTCGTTTGGCATAGATGAAGCGAAAATGGAATTAATCAAAACGTCACTCATTGTGGTGGACGCGATGACGTTCAAGGCTGTGCATTCCTCGTTATACTGCTTTGCAAAGGCAACCAGAAAGTGGTGATACCATACGACGTCATAAAAACTTGTCTTTGGGTACCAGTTGTAATGAGCACTGCATTGGTCGTCCTTTACATGTGCAAAAGCATGTTGTTCTCACCGGCATGAAGCTTCGTAGTCAACTGGAAATACGACCATCGTCAGAACTCGGTGTTGACGTTGAGGCTACATGCTGGTGAGGGCTACAAGTTTTTGCACATGTAAGCAACGACTGATGCAGTGCTCATCACAGAAAGTAGGTGGCAAAAAATCAAAACCAAGCCCGGGAAGGGGCACCGGGAAATGAAAAAGAAGAAATAAAAAAAAAGGTTAAGGAGGGCGAAGATAAGTCTAGAAAATGAATTTGGCCCAGTTGGTCATTTTCTGAGAAACTGGTGAAGTGTATGTCATACTGCAATGCCCCTATCACTTGTGACTTGTCCGTATAACGTCATCCAGGATGTACAGTCAGGGACATTTCCAATGATACATTCGCTGCCCGATGCTTCCCTTCTTGGCCAAGCTTCCCTGCTGGACAGGTTGTTCGATGTCAACGAAGTAGGAGGGGAGAGCTGCAGTGCAGTGTTGGCACCTTATTTACGTTTGTTGTTCCCCGGGCCCAGCGAAAGTTTTAAACTGAGGTCTCGTTATCCAGACCCATAAACTCATTATTGGGGTGCCCTGAAAAGACCTTTATAATGGGAAGAATTTTTTTATACTAGTGATAATATGGGGGCTTTCCTTTTTTTAACCATCACTGAGTAGGAGCGAGACCCCCTGCCAGATGGGGCCCGGGTAATTTTTCCCTTTGCTCCCCTTCCCCGCCTTACAACTAGTGGTATAGAGATAAATGAAATAATGTTGGAGGTATGGTTACTGGTTAGCAAACGAAAAGTCAGAGGGCACACAGAGAGCGCTCAAACAACAATCCTTAAGATATTTTAAGATTTTTAACACCTTCATAAAGTGTCGAGCATGAAGGTGATCGATTAAATTCTCCTACCCCGCCTGCCCACGATTGCCTTGTGCGAATTTAAGTTGGAAAGTAAGCTGACAGGGGTTTCTTACAGGTGCTCTTTGGTTCCATTTTAATGATTGTTGGTTTTCTGAATACCAGTTTTCTTTCAGCCAGTCAAACCTATTTCTGTAGGTCCGATTTCTGTGTGGTCCTTTGCCCCTCCCCCCCCCCCCATTACTTCCAGTCGTGCAATGGTAAACCAAATTAGTGTTGGGCTTGGGCTATGGTTAGCAAATGTTACGTTAGAAGAGGATGGCACAGCTACCAACAAAAATCGGACCTACGGTAATAGGTTTGATTGCATGTTGCAAAACTGTTACTCAGGTAAACTAACAATCAGTAAAATGGAACCAAAGAGCACCTGTAAGAAACCCCTGTAAGCTTCCTTTCCAACTTAAACTCGTTAAGGCAAACGCGGCAGGCAGGATAGGATATAAAATTCATCCCCTTCATGCTCAACACTTTATGAAGGTCTTTAAAAATCTGAAAATATCTTAATGATTGTTGTTTGGAAGCTTACTGTCCCCCCCCCCCCCCCTAACCCTTCGTTTGCTAACCATACCTCGAAAATTATTTCGTTTAACTCTACACCACTAGTTTATGGGTCTGGGCCAAGAGACCTCAATTTAAAACTTTGTGCTGGGCCTGGGGAAAGAGAAACGTAAATAATATGCCAACACTCTGCACTGCAGCTCTCCCCTCCTACTTCGTTGACATCGAACAACCTGTCGAGCAGGGAAGCTTTGCCAAGCAGAGAAGCATCGGACAGCGAATGTAACATTGGAAATGCCTCTGACTGTACCTTGGATGCGTTGGCTGTAAACACCCCTGTTCTGAATAACCTAGCTGATCACATGCTTGTAATCAGGAGTTCCTGTAATCATAAAAAAATGCTTTGTTCTACAAAATTCTTAATTGCAAGAGTTGAAAATTACGAAACCGCCTCAAGGTTGTAATGGGATTTCTGGTCCTTCTCGTGGTACAGAATTTTAACTCCAACATAGTTTGGAAAGTGACCAAAAGCTTGAAGAAGTCTTACAAGGGAACTGACTTGTTAGAGTTGCAACATTAGGCTTATGTCTACTTATTCAGTGAGGAAGATCAACAGTAGTACTAGTGTAAGCTTTCGTGTAGCTCTTACAAAGGATTCAGTACATCACATTAAGGTGACCCTTGGAGTTATATTGAGTCAGCAATTGCTTGAGAGTAGAGGTCTTGCTTGTAATGAGATTGATTTTTATATTTTTAATTAATCCTTGTGTATCACCAAAGTCTGACAAATGGCATATGCAAGGGAACAGGATGAGGTACAAATTTGTTGTTAACTTTACATCAGCCAAACGTGAAACGAGTGGTATGGGGTAACCATTAATGATATATTTATACCTAATGTAGTGCATTCCGGCTTCATTCAGCATTTGCCCAATGTGGTGTTCCTACGGGCAATTAAATATCATCCATTTTTTCTGAACTTGCGCTACAAGAAAAACGAAAACACCAGGACTGCTAGACACACCTCTTGCCATGACGAAATTGAAGCCGAACTGTGCTTCATTTGGCATAAAAACAACATGAATGCTTACCCCTTACCACTCATTTCCCATTCGTTAATGAAAAGTGGATAGGTAAAGTTAAAAACAAATTTGTACCTTATCCTGTTTTCTTGTATATGCCATATGTCAAACCAATTCTTGCTGATGCACTAGGATCAATTAAAAACTCGGCTTCCACCCTCAAACCCTCAAACAAGACTTCCACCCTCAAGCAGTTTCTGTACAGCATCTCTTCTAGGGACTGCTGGAAACCTTACATTGGTAGAAGAACTGAAAGGTAGAAGAACTGACTGGCAATGAAGGAACGACGATGCACATATGGTTAAATCAAAAATTTGCAGCAGTTTATTTCTGCTTGGTTCACTTAAATACATCAAAAACACTACATCACAGCCACGAATGTCATAGCTGTCAACAAGTTCCATCGAGAAAAAACCTGCTAACTACACGTCCACGAATTCTTCTATTCACGACCACGAAGCCAAATTTTGTTTCTTCAATCTTACATTAGTACTACTGTTGATCTTCCTCAGCACACAGGCAGAATTTAATCTGATGTTTCAACAGCCAAACAAGGCACCTTTGCAAGGCACGTTTGCAAGGCACTATCAAGCTTAAGGGCACTTCCCAAACTAAAACAGAGATAAAATCCTACACCACGAGAAGCACCAGTGATCTTTGGACTGGCTCTCTGGATGCTGGAGCACCAACCGATATAATTTATTTTGATTTCTGTAAGGCATTTGAATCGGTTGTCCATCTGAAATTGCTTTTTAAGCTCCAGCGGTTGGGGATTGCTGGCAGGCTTCTGGAGTGGATAACAGCCTTTATTGGCAATCGAACCCAAAGGGTCATGATCGGCAACTCATACTCCCATTTCTTACCAGTTGTTAGCGGGGTGCCCCAAGGGTCCATTCTTGGACCCATTCTTTTCGTAATTTATTTAAATGACTTAATGCCAGTTTCTCAGTGGGCACACCAGTTCAAATTCGCCGACGACCTTAAATTGGGAGCGCACATTGTTGACCAGGATTGCGACTCTAGCTCACTACAGGTAGCAATCAACCACGTTTTAAAGTGGAGTTTGGACTGGCAATTGCCACTCTCTATTCACAAATGCCTGGCTTTCAGCGTTGGTAAGCACCCTTCCACTGTTGATTACCACTTGAACGATCAACCACTTCCATCCGTTGTTGAAGTTAACGACCTGGGGGTCTGCCTGACCTCCGACTTAAAACCATCCTTACACTGTACCCAAATTATGGCCAAAGCGTTTCGGAGACTCGCTATTGTCAACCGCTGCTTTACTTCTGGAAACGTGAAAATTAAAGTTTGGGCCTTTAAAGTGTTTGTGAGACCGATCCTCGAGTACGCCTGCCCAGTGTGGTCACCATCACTGCTAGGTGACATTGACAAGCTGGAATCTGTCCAGCGCAAATTTACTAAAAAATTACCTGGAATGCGGACGCTTTCTTATGACACCAGGTTGTCCCGTGTTGGACTTGAGTCTCTTGAATTACGCAGGCTACGTGCTGATCTCATTCTGACCTTCAAAATTGTGCGCGGCTTTACACCAATTGATCTTCCATTTTTCGACCCATGCCCCTATGCGGCCACTAGAGGTCATTCGCATAAATTGGCCATTCAGCCTGCGAGGCTGGATTGCCGGAAGGGCTTTTTTAGTGTAAGGGTAATCCGAGCCTGGAATGCCCTCCCAGAGGAAGTTGTACAGGCGCGCTCAGTCGACCGTTTTAAATTTTTATTGGGTGGGACTTGTCTCCGAAAATTTCTGAAGAGGCCAGATTTTGTTTTCAAACCATGATTTACGTTTTAAATTGTACAATCCATACACGAGTTACTGGGACGAAATTAAGTGACTTATAAACCCTACTAGCTCCCAACCACACCTGTGGTGAAATTTATTATTATTATTATAAATTTTATTATTTTTATTATTATTTTATTTATTTATTCGTTGACAATTGGTTTCTTCCAAGCTTTTATCTACGATGCTTTATTTTATTTTAAAAAGAAACTTTGACAATGACAAACCCGGCCTTCCCCCTCACTTGTCCCTCACGTTTGGCGATGCCATCGGGGACCATTGTGTCCCGGGTAGGTCTAACCTTGGTGGTAAGGCATTCGTGACCCCAACCCTATACCATCAACCCTTCCTTGACAGCTGGGCAATCGTCTTCGTTTTAAACTTTTAAACTAGTTTACTTTTAAAATTTTTAAATATACATATTTTGGTTTTAAAATCGGATGGCAGTCAGTGGCCACCAGGTCCTTGCCACTCCGGTTGCGTTTGCAACAAACCTATATATTATTATAAGTTACGTCCTGGCGACATTCGAAATTTCAAGATAACTGCAAACCCCACTAATCGCCACTTACCAGTTTTTCAGATAATTGCCAATTGGGCAAAATTTGTTTCTTGACTTGTCTTTCCACCCCAGCATTTTTTCCCCTCCCTTTCCAGGTACTGATCCCATCCCCTTCCTGGTTTTTTTTTTAATTTTCGACTACCTAGTTTCTCTTGTGTTTTCCATCACTTTCCATTTCCACCCTGCCACCACCCATTGCCTCACACTTCATCTGACTTGTTATTTCCTTACCTTCGGTCCCCAGTTGCCTTGTAAATGGTATTGAATACTCTTTGTTCTTGGTCGGCGTTGTTCTTCTCCCTTTGGACTTGTTTGCTGCTCCATTTCCTGTTGCTACACTGACAACTATGACAACCTCAGGCATGTTGCATTTTTCCATCATGTTACCTCTATATGAAAGTTTCACCTTTATCTTGTTTTTTGGGGGAATTTAAATGTGTTTTAATCAAATTTTTTACACTTCACATTTGCTTATAGGTCATTTTAAATGTGAATCAGATGATGCCGATCATGGTTTAATGTAGTAAGACTATATTTGGCTCCGAAGAAGGCGTCACATTGTTTGTACCAAACTAATGAATGGATAACGAAATAGAAGCTAATTTTTAATACTTGTACGTACCCCTGGCTAATTTTTTTTAGTGCTACATCCACACACTTTTCAAGTAAATTCTGATACATATGGAGCGAGCTAATATAATTAAATAATCTAAATATAAGGTACGTCAGCAGGAACACATTTCCATAGATAAGGTGTTTTCAATAAAGGTTACAAAGGTGGGTGGATTAGGGCAATTTTCTTCATTCCCTATTGGCATATGCTAAGAGATGTGGGCGAAATCGTACAAAAGACTATCGCTATGTCAAATTAAGGCTGTTTTAACGAATGGTATTTACACAGAATCATTAAAAGAGGAAGCAGCAGGTACCATGAGATAGAACGAATTTTATGGTCGAAAGGGAACGTTTCCAGTAAAGGTTTCCTTCGAAAGCTACAATTCTACCTACAATGATTGGGTCATAGGTAAACATTTGTAATAATTTGCTTAACTTGATTAAAGTGCATAGTGTGCCTTTTGCCTTTCTTGAGGTCAGCTCTTCAGTAGAGGGTATCGTTGTTTCCACGCCCCAGAACAAGTTAACCTTCATACTCTGCTACTTACCAAATAGTTACATAGACTCTGATATTTTGTCTCTTTGCAATTTCATCGAGCATTCTTTCCACCCTAGTTTTTCAGACATCATTCTGGGTAACTTCAACCTCTCGACTGTTGATTGGGATCGGAACGTTGCCTCTGACCTACACCATGAGTACTTCCTTGAGCTTGTTGTGCCCCTGGAACTTTGCCAGCTGGTAGACCAGCGGACCAGGGGATGAAATATTTTGAATTTGATCTTTACGCACGATGAGCACCTGTTTTACGACGTTAGCATTGGTGCACACTTAGGAAACAGCGACCACTGTGTTGTAGAGTTTTCTGTAAACCTTTTTCAAACTGCTTCTGGAAAGTTCGTAGTTGGGGCCCCTATTTCTGGGCAGGGAAAAATTGACTTTCCAAAACTTAGGCTTTCACTTTCTACTGTTGACTGGGACAACCTAATTTTTCATGTTCATTATGACATTGAACAGGCCTGGACTTGATTTAACTGAATTTTGACAGGCCACATCGATCCGTGCAGAGACAGACCCCGTACTCCAAAGAATGGTCAGGGGGGGGGATTGAGGCTTAATGGCGCGTCGACAACTTGGTCATTAGCGCCAACCTCAGTCACAGTGCAGTGGTCCGGGTTGTCACCCTGAGGCAACGTTCTGATCCCAATCAACAGTCGAGAGGTTGAAGTTACCCAGAATGATGTATGAAAAACTAGGGTTGAATGGTCAGGCTAGCTACCCTCGTTACATTAATAAATTGCGTATTAGAAAGCTAAAACTTCGGAGAAGTTATAAGCATAACCCGTGCCTTTCTGCTTTGCTTAGCTATAACTCTGCATGCAACCAGCACTCAGACTCCATACAGGCCTGGTATCTGGAGAAGGAATCAGCTTTGCTCAGAGAGGGAAAATTTGCCATGCTACTAAAATACTACATAAGGTCAAACGACTCATCTCAAACCCTTCCACCTCTCAAACTGGAACATATACTCAAACATATACTTGACCAAGAACATTGATAAATCCGAGGCATTAAGCGAAGTCTGCTTCAAACAGTATCTCTAACAATGGTGATCCTAGCCACCCACACTGTTTACTATCCACGTTAACCTGCATGT
This sequence comes from Lithobius niger, assembly GCA_023313725.1. Lineage (NCBI taxonomy): Eukaryota > Metazoa > Arthropoda > Chilopoda > Lithobiomorpha > Lithobiidae > Lithobius > Lithobius niger. The sequence continues at coordinate 35,043 of JAHWFP010040069.1, read as the reverse complement.
GCACTTCGTCGAGTTTCCACAAAGTATGGTTGTTTCTTCTATAAACAAGATCAAACCGACTAGGTTCTGTGGTCCTGATGGTTTGTCGGCTTTCCTTTGAAAATCCTTGGTACTCGAAATCAGTTATTCACTCTTGAAACGTTTTTCTCTCTCTTTTGCACAAAGCAAAATTCCATCTGCCTGGAGTCAGACAATTGTAATCCTAGTCTATAAGAAGGGTGGCCCTCCGATCCATTGAACCCTTACAGACCCATACAGACTCATAGCCCTTACTTGCGTTTCTTGCAAACTTATACAATCAGTTATCTGAGATAAACTTGTCTGTTTCCTGCAAGAGCATTCATTATTCAACGTGACCAATTTGGCTCTCTTCCTGGTAGGTCCGCTTACTGAACGTGGGAACCCTTTTGATACTATTTACTTTGATTTTGAAAAGGCCTTCGAGTCGGGGATCCATCGAAAGCTCCTTCTGAAGCTTAGCCACTGTGGAATCGTGGGAAAAGTTCGAGACTGCATTTCGACTTTTCTGCGGAACAGAACCCAGAGTGTATCAATTGAAAATACCTTTACTTCCTAGACACAGTTCCTTGTAGCGCTCCACAAGGTTCTTTCTTGGGTCCACTACTATTTATTATTTACCTTAACTACCTAAAATTCCAAAATCACGATACCTTCGGTTTTAAATTTGCAGATAATTTGAAGGTTGGGGCGAAAATCTCACCTCGTCCCCTTCTCAGGCCCTTGAGACTCAGGTTCAGGCTGTTAGCGTCTGGTCAGCATATTGGCAGCTTCCGCTTTCAATTGGTAAATGCCATGCTTTCCATGTTGGCACCTCAAACCTTTGCTCCTGGTGTACATTGGACTAGACGATCTTTCTGCAAACACGTGAAGTGCGAGACCTTGGTATCTGGTTCTCTCAAAACTTGAAATCCCCACTTTACTGCCGTAAGGTTTGTGCCTCAGCCTACCAGCGTTCTGCAATCATAAGGTGATGGTTCACATCCGGAAGCATTATGACAAGGGTCTGGCCATTTAAGATTTTTGTGTAATCAGTCCTCGAATATGCAACTCCAGTTTGGCCGCCATACTTGGCACAGGACATCGATTCCATAGAAGCGGTTCAGAGATGCTTTACGAAAGCACTTCCGGGTTTTCGCGAGGTTAGGTACAAAGAACGTCTCGAGCGATTGGGCCTTGAGCTTCTAGAGTTCAAAAGAACTATTCTTTACTTGGTCCTGACTTATCGGTTCTTGCATCACCCTATCGAGGAGATCTTCGTTTTTTTGACCTGGCCCCGAAATTGGGCCGCACCAGAGGACATAATTGGAAGCTGGCTGTCCCAGGGGCACGCATTGACTGTCGTTTATATTTCTTCTCTGTGCGCGTTGTTCCCATCTGGAAAGCCCTTAAGGTGGAAACTGTAAAGGCGAAGTCTGTCACGATGCTTCGCAGTAGGCTTAAGATTGAGCCCCTGCATCTTTTTCTGAGACGTTCTGTCCAGTAGTCGTCCTCCGTGGTGCTCTATGAGCAGTCTGTCGGGGGACAAACTATGCTTCTAAATTCGGTTGGCTGTAAGTGATTCACAATCCTTGCCAGACTAGTTGCTTGGAAAACAAATGTTATTATTATATTATTATTATTAATTTTACCTAATTTTACTTAACTTTACCTAGCAATGCCTCGACCGAATTGTTACCCATAAAATAGTCTAGCCACTTAAACACCAACTTGGATCAAAGAGTTCAGGTGTGGGAGATGGACTGGCCGAAATCCAATACTCTACAGGCTGGAAAATATAGTCAGCGATAAATATTTTGTCATTACCTTTGGGCATTATGCTTATGTCACCCTACCAAGGTACGGTCATCAGCAACCAGATGGTGAACACTCGCTTATAACTGAACCAAAATCGCTGAGTCAAATAAACTTGGCATTAATTTTGTGTGAAAACTATTAGCTGAAATTTAAAGCCTTAGTGGCTTGTCAAAATGTCTAATTGACATCAACCCTTGTCCTGTTACTAAGCTATGTATGAAACGCAAAATTTTATTAGTATTATACTTTGATCTTACAATTTTCGATATTTTTCACAGCACCCTAATACGTACATCAACCCAGTCTGAACAACTTTGATGCTGATTTCTAGTAGCCCACCTCCTTTATTCTGTTCGATGTCTATTAGCATAATTTTCGGTTCTCTTTTGAATTCGTTGCTTCACTTCATTTTTTGCGCATGTTATGCTGTGATTGAAGAATTGACCTATGACTTCTAATGGGTCTTGGTTCCTGCAGCATAGCTTGATGGGCTTGTTGATTAAATACTGGAGGTGCTTACAGCTGCACTGATGAAGTCTGAACAAGGCTGTAGTGGACAACTAGTCAGAGAAGACCTCCTAATCGGTCAAGTTTGTTTGGCATGGGTGGTAAAGTTTTTACTAAATGGAGGAATCGGCAGAATATTGGTCCAATGTTACTTAGCGTGGAGGAAAGATTCAGTATGGCGTCACACCTTTTGATGATATCTCACCAAATCAAAGCAGAAAATGATGTCATTGTACCTGTTGGTAGTTTTGGCGGTCATACCTAGGTCTATTTCATTTCGGGAAGACCAGGAATCAAAGTTAATTTTAAGGTAGTCACGGATGGTATGAGCTTTTCTAGTGGTGCAGTTCTTCCCTGTTTCATGGTTTCTTGCTCGGCTGGTTTGGAAGGCCCAGTTTGGAAAATGACAGAAAAAGGACCAAGTGGTTTGAACAATGCTTTTGTTTCAATCCTGGCACTTACTTTCCCAATTCTGATAAGTCATGTTGTCTTAGCATTACACACTATAATATGAGAAGAAGATAAAGTTGGTAAAACTGACTTGTGACTGTGTGGACTTCTTTCTCGGAAAACTACAAAACCTATGAGTTACACTGTTGCAAACTAACATCATTCGGTAGAAAATTATAATGAGTAATGTTGTGTTTATGTTGTCAGTCTAGATCTTAGCCATCATGCATTGGTCGTCAAACTAATTATTAGCAATTGCTGATAGAATATTTGTAACACAACTAAAGGGGTGATTTAATGTTATGGCTACAGAAAACAGCACAATCAAATTCTGCAAAAAAAAATTATTAAACACAAAGTTGTACTGCAGGATGGGTGCTTGTCATAAATAATCTTTTTTGTAAATTGAATGCAGTGTTTTATTTTGTAGTTTATTTTTGTAGTGGAACTGCTACCTTGGTAAGGATACAGAATTGATATAGGCAATTACTTTGGCATCGAAGCCAAATTGACCATTCTGCAAATAGCATTATTTATTACAATCTCCAAAGAATGGTGTTGGTTGGGGAAAATTCGGATCCATACTTTTTTGAAGTTCTGGGTGGAAGAGGAAGAAGTGTGCAAAATTAGAGAAACAGTCTTATAAGCTTTAACTCGTTCCTCATTCACCCTTTCACATGCTATTATTGTTTATAGATTAAAACTAGTCACTGAAAATCACAATTGAACACGAAAATTCATCCCAGTCATTGAAAATATCCATTTTTTTTAATTCGTGCTTTGGATTGAATTATTACTGCTATTGTTTATACAAGGCAATAAAGTCCTTTCTAATTTGCTGCATAGGTTTTTTATCATTAATGAATACATATGTCAACTACAAACTATGCATTCTTTACTTTCCATGATATGTACCCTCATTCAAATACATGCTTCCTAACTGGAACATATTCTTTTACATGATTTACATCCGCTTGCAAATGCACACTTCCAGGATCGAACTTATTTTTTTTACACGATTCATAGCCATGGACAAATGCATGCATCAAAACTTCACAAAAATAGATTGTGTTATCAGTGCCAAACCAATTTCATAAATGTGTTTCCTAATATCAGATTTCATCTAGCAATGAAAATGTAATACACACTAATAAAAGCTACATGTTCAGAGGACCCACTTTCCTTTTTCTCTTTGACTTTTTGAAAGGATAGAGCCACAGGGAGCCAATATTTGCTATGCCTCTCACGGTATTCATAATACCATACTGAGCTTCTACCAAATGTGAGATGTATTACCAAGTGAAGTGTATATTGGCATACATTCCTGCTGCTTGGGTAACTATGGAATAAGTAAAACGGACAACAACCAGGGTGTAACCTACCACTGAAGAAAAGGCTTTACTTCCTGTGAGCAGGGTTTATATACAGTTACAATTATCATGTGACAGGAAGTATGGAGTAAAGTATGGAGTACAGTTTATTACAATATGTATCACAGCTAACCTATCAGATATATTATGGGAAGCTGGAGGGTTGACAAAAGAGAACCTATTTTGAAGTGGCCATTGTGGTGCCACAAGTAACGACACCACAATAGACAGCACGGAAAAAAAATTCTAGCCTAGCTGAAAAAATAAAATATGGATTATAGGCAAGATATTTTTAGCGCACTGTTTAAGTTAAGAGTTTACACAAGTTTGCACTTTCAGAGAAAAAAACTTAATACTTTTCGAAAGCTGTGTCAAAATCATAAAATCAGGATTTCATTCTTTTTGGACATGATCAAACAAAAAAAATTAAACATTGTAAAACTGACTGAAAAATGTTTGTCAGTTTGAAATTTTTCGTTCGGAACCAATTTAGTTTTTTTATTTTACATTCTAACAATTCATGAAAAGTAGCTTATTTCGAGCTTCAGCATCAATACAACTAAAACGCTACAAAGCAGCTGTCGGAATTTTGGCATCCTTATCTGGCGAAGATGTAGTTATTTTGTTAGAAACATTCATCGGAGTGCTTACTGATTACCCCTCTCAATAATGGTTCCTATACAGAAGTATTTTTCACATGAAAAGACAAAAGAAAACATGGAATGATAAAACTGGGGAATCAATTTTTCACACAAATAACAAAAAGAACGCATTTTTTCCTAATTTTAAAGGAGGACAGTTAAAATTAACAGTCTGTTCTCTGCACGAATAAGTAGGGACTTTTCACATTTTAGCGTTAACCGCAAGTTTTAAAAAAATCTCATCGATTTTACAAATAATTAGATTACGAACAAAAAACGAAGAAGTAGTAGCAATACCGGTTAATTAATAATGTAAAGACTAAAGATTCGGCTTGTCAGGAACTTTTCTGAATCTTTTAGAATTTGGCTTTTCATCAGTTTTCTCAAATTGTGAAGCTTCATCACAGCGTGGGGGTAATGACACAATTTTACGCTTGTTAGTATTTTTATTTCCTGCACGTTTTGGAGTTCTTGATAGTCGTCGGATTGCACCGTTGCAAATAACGGAGGCTATGATGTTTCTGACTGTAAAATTTCCTCGACAGGAGCACTGTTATCGTTAGCCAAAGGAACTATATTTGCCTTATCGGACGTGTCTACTGAACATGTAAGGGGTGTATCAACAGCTATAGAGCTGACACCCGGCAGCTTGCTTCGTAAAATCTCATGTGATTTAGCCTGATCTTTGATTGGTGATTGCCGGCTGTTAGCAACAGGCAAAGCTCGTCGTGATTGGCCTAGAGATTTTCTCGAAGGAAATACGTCAGCGGAAACTTGCTTCTCATGACGTTTACCGCCAATTGACTTGCGATGTTTTGAGTGAAGTTCGGAAATAACGGGTTCTCCCTCTTTAGTATTCACGCTGGATTTGATGGTTTTAGGCTTTGCAAAATTCGCTTCGGTGACTGCTTGGCACAATTCTCAATGGTACGTGGTCTTAATTGTTCGCGGTGTTTGCGATATTCATTACCATTAGTGTCAACGATAACATAGGATTGATGTTCACCTATTTTATGCACTACGCCAGTAGACAATAGCCTAGAATTTGATACGCTAAAGTCACGATACCAAACAGTGTCGCCAATTTGATATAATTTCAACTCACGGTGTTTTGTGCCTTCAATTTGTTTTAACTATTTTCGGCGAACAGCTGTGGCATAATCGGGATATAACAAATCCAGCCAAGACTTCAACTCTCGGTTAAAATACAATTTACCGGGTGTAGCTTGTGTGGTAGCGGAGATAGTAATTCGTGCTGATAATAAGTAAGAATTTATGCTCTCCTGAATTGTGGATCCCTGGCGCCTCGCTGCCTTATAAACTCTCTTAAAATTCTTAACATAGATTTCTGCCAAGCCGTTGGTCCAGGGCGCAAACTGGGACCAGTCATGTGCCAGATACCATTAGTTTTTAGCCAGGTTTGGAATTCATTGAACATAAATTGTGCTTCATTATCTGTTACTAAGCTGTCCATTAGGCCGTATTCGGCAATGTGGTTTTTTAACACATCGATAACTCGTGCAGACGTTGTAGATTTCATTTTGTGCACGAACGGGCTTTTAGAATGTGCATCAACTAGGATAAAAAACATATAATTATCCATCGGGCTCAGAAAATCCGCGTGGAACCTAGCATTAGGCTTCAGTGGATATTCCCAAGTATCTTTAGGCCCAGCTTCTTAAGTATCTTTGTACTCTTGGCAATTTTGGCAAGACTTCACTTTAATTTCTATGTCTGAGTCTATTTTAGGCCACCACACCTTTTGCCTAGCACAACCTTTTAGTTTTACTATTCCAAGGTGTGCGCTTTGGAGATCTTTTAAGATTGCTTCCTTAAGGCAGCAGGTACCAAGATCCTATACCCCCAAATTGGAGTTTCGGTTTTGATAGAAATTTCAGTACGACGTGTGAAGGACGGTAACAGGTCAGGGTTTTCGTACTTTTCTGGCCAGCCATGATTCACGCAACGATAAACTTTGGACAAAATTTTATCGCGTTTACTCTCGAGAACTAATCTCTCGTTTAAAACTGGCAAGTTAGAAACAGTTTCAATAGCAAGAACGTTGTACTGGGCATCGGCTTCTTCGAACTCCTCAGTATTTGGTAGGGGGAGTCTAGATAACGCATCAGCAGTTAGGTTAAGATTGCCGGGAATATGTTCAAACTTTTAATCATATGCATTAAGCATAACAGCCCATCGTTGAACCCTAGCTGCAGCCACTTGTGGAATTCCCTCTTTAGGGCCAAAAATCCACATTAAAGCCTTCTGATCAGACTGTAATATGACTCACTAACCGTAAACGTACTCATGAAATCACTTCACTCCCCAAGCCACACTAAGAGCCTCTCTATCAAAATGACTATAGCCCTGTTCGGCTTGGCTTAGCTTTCGTGAGGCGAAAGCTATTGGACGTGATTCGCCATTCTTCATGACATGCATCAGGCACGCCCCTATTCCGTAAGGTGAGCCATCACAAACGAGCTTCAGTTTCAATTTTGGATCGTAATAAACTAAAACTTTGGATTTAATAAAGAGTTCTTTCACTTTACTCACAGCTTTTTTACATTCTGCCCCCATACCCACTTCACACTTGGGCTTAACAAACGAGTTACTGGTGACAGAATATGAGCAAGGTTTGGTAAATACTTGGAGTAATGATTAACAAAACCCAAAAAGCTCTGTAGCTCTTGAATACAGGTTGGGTTAGGAGCATTCGTAACAGCTTCAATGACCTCGGCGAGAGTATGCCGGCCTTCAGCATTGATCATGTGGCCTAAATATTTCAATTCAGGCCGCGACAGTCTGCACTTTTCGCTCTTAAGTTTGGCTTCTGCATCTTGTAAAGAAGTTAACAGCTTGTTTAAAGAATCGTCATGCCCGGTCTCCTTCCCACTCACTAGGATGTCATCATAGAATGGGAGACAGTTGGGGATTTTACTAGTGATTTGTGTCATGACACTCTGGAAAATTCTAGGACTGGACGCTAGGCCCAGAGGTACATGCAACCACTGAAATAAGCCCAGGGAGTATTTATTGTTAAAGCTTCTTGTGACTCTTTATCGAGTTCAAAAGGCATCCTTAAGGTCAATAAGGGAAATAATTCTGCGGCCGTGGGGACAGGAAGTGGGGTCAACTTCCAGTTGAGGGTTCACGGTGGTCATGTAAACACCTATCACCCAGATTTGACCAACGGGTTTATGAACTATGACTATGGGAGTAGACCACTGAGAGGTCTCCACAGGATCCAGAATTCCAAGGCCAACCAATCTACGAATTTCTTAGTTAACCTTTTCTTTAAGTGCTAACGGAACAGGTCGAACACGACAGTACACAGGCTTTGCATCAGGTTTTTAATGAATCTTTGCTTTGAAATGCTTAAATCTACCCATGCCTTCACTAAATAGCTCAGGCAAATCCTTTACTATTTCTGAAGTGTCAACTGGTGTAATACTAGGTTTAATTTGCTTTACACCTTTCCTAGGTTTAAATTTTGTTTGTAGGTCATAATATGGATGGAAATCAACCCAAAAAATAAAAAAACCAATCCCTTCCCATTAAATCAGGTTTATAAAGTGTGGAAACTAATGCATCCAAGTGTTCAATTTGACCTTTGACTACAACTTTTAGACTTACAGTGTAAATTGTGTTCTCAATTCCACCTGTGTCTGAGTGTATAGAATATGGACTGAGCGTTAATGGACAATCCACAAAATATTTCTGATGCCACTCAATAGGAATAATGGATGCGTCTGCCCCGGAATCAAGTTCCATTGCAAGTTTGGCACCATTTAAGCAGACTGGCATTTTCCACTTATGTATTTTCATAGAATTAACAACTATGACTATTTTGTTGGTTTGAAGGGGAATTGAAAACTGGTCCGCAGCCTGAGTAAATAATCGTGTTCAGATTCGCTGTCAGCTTCTGAACCAGAATCAGAATTTTCAGTTACAACATGCCTTTCATATTCAGACTCACTATCAGATTCACATTCTAATTTCTGAATTGGTTTCTTATAGCTATATTTCTGCTTACCTTTAGGCCTAGACTTAAAATTCGTGTTAGTACTGGGTTTACTATGCTCAAATGAATTGGTAGTTCTTTTAGTATGACTACTGCTTTTCCTACACATGGCTTTTAAGTGGCCAATGGTATGGCATCTGCCACAAGTATAGTCATGGTATTTGCACCGGGTTTTACATGGCCAGATATACCACAGCAATAACAAATAAAATATTTAGAAGATTTAGGCTTATTCTGGTTCTTACTTTATGTTTTAGCTAAGTAGTTAACTGACTTTCAGTCACTTCTCATAACATTCTGATCGGTTTCAGCGGATTCTAAGGATAAGGCCAGGGATGTTGTATCCTATAAATTCAGAGTCTTTTTCAATAATTCAAGCTGAATAACCTCAGAATAAATTCCTCCTATCAAACGGTCTCTTATCAGTTCACTGTTAATATAAGTGATTTTGTTAAAATCACAATATTTAGTCATAAGTTTTAAAGCTGCTAAATATTCTCCAATGCTCTTTTCGGATTTCTGTGACCTTTGGAAAAACTTAACTCTTTCAGAAACCACTGAGGGCACTGGTTCTACGTCATCCAAAACCCTTTTCACTAATTCGTCAAAAGACATTGAATCAGGAAGGTCAAGTACAATAGTATTTAGAATGCGGTCAAACATTTTTTGGCCTACAGAAGCCATTAAGAAATTTACTTGCTTAGTTGCAGCTATTTCTTTTGCTTTGAAAAAATAACTAATCCGATTGGAATACTTTTCCCATGTGTCTGTTTCACAATCAAATTCGCTGAACAAACCAGCATTTTTAGAAAATGACATTTCTTCTACACTTCAGGACCACTATTTAAATTAAATTTAAGTTTGGGTCATTTACAGTGCTAGCACTCCCTACAGTATTAAATTCATTAACTGTAACTACAGGTTTTTTGAAAACAACACCTGTCTCTGGCATAAGCTTTACAAGTTAAACAAACATTTATTTAACTACAGTCCTACTTAATTTGCAAGATTAAGCATGGAACAATCAAGACTACCGGTTGTTATTTAAAATAAACTTGCTTAACTGTAGCTTACCTAGTTGTATAAATCAATCTCTTACGAATTAATTTAAAGGGACTAGACTTTTTAAATGTTTGGACGTACACTCTCTAAGCAACGTTTTATAAAACAACCCTCTGGCCTAAGCCTCAGAACAGACCAGATTTCACTTAGTTTAAGCATAAACCAACGGTGCTAAATTTAACACCGGCACAAAACCAGCCTGAATATGGGATAGGCACTATCGAATCTACTAGAGCTAATTTAGCAGTGCATTTTCATGTCGTTAAGATTCATAGTACTGCCTGTCTGACAGGCTAGTGCGTCGCTCTAGAACACTAACTTTGTAAAATTAACCTTAATAAATTCAATTCCCCATCCAGTTGTAGCTAGTTGAGGTACTAAATTTAACTATTATCATTTCGTAACACTTATCAGCTCTACCACAACAAAATTACACATTTTGAAAAAACTCTGATAGGCTTAAGAGCACATACTTTCATTGCCAACATGAAAAAAAGGTTTTGCTACGTACCACAAATTTAGGGCATAGATGTGGTTGAAGACCTATCATTTTAGCTTTTAAAATTTAAAACTTAAACCATAGAATCGGCTCGTCGCCGCCTGTGATGTATTACCAAGTGTAGTGTATATTGGCATACATTCCTACTGCGTGGGTAACTATGACATAAGTAAAACGGACAACAACCAGGGTGTAAGCTACCACTAAAGAAACAGCTTTACTTCCTGTGAGCAGGGTTTATATACAGTTACAATTACCATGTGACAGGAAGTATGGAGTAAAGTATGGAGTATAGTTTATTACAATATGTATCACAGCTAACCTATCAGATATATTATGGGAAGCTGGAGGGTTGACAAACGGGAACCTAATTTGAAGCGGCTATTGTGGTGTCACAAGTAACGACACAACAAATGTATGCCACGTGAACATGCAACATCAGTCCTACAGGCATTACGCAGATAACTGCCATTTTCCCCTCATACTAATTGTTAAGAGTTTATACTATCACTAATTTCAAATAATTGTGGATCACTAGCCTAAAGAGTTGATGCATTGGCCAAATAACCAAATAAAAAGGTGATGATTCAAGGTGATTGTTTATTTTCTGTTTCCAGTGAAGTTGTTTTTTACAGCAACATAATGAGAACAACATTTTTGGCAGTGAGGACAGAGCCCACTCTTTCACCAATTTCATACAACAACATTTACTCTGGCATGATAACCTCTTCTTCTGTGGGATACGGTCCCAAGGCTGCACAATCCCAACGCTGCAAGAGGTAGAAGAATCTACCTTGTAATTCAGCAGAATGTTGATTAGTAGTGCAGTCTTGAAACATCACCCTTATTACACAGATGAAAATTAGGAATTCAAGGAATTTTGCTGATGGGTGAAATTGTAAGGAAAGCCAGCGACTGACTTTCTACCAAACAAAAGTTTCAAGTAGTTCTGTAACACAAATTCGATTGTGTTACTACTGTGAAATGCGCGTGATCATGTGTATTGGTTTCTCAAGCTCGTGTCACCTGAAGTGCACAACACATATAATTACTGTAAATTCTGTGCAATGAAAGTAACTTTTCGTCTGGAAATAGGCTGCACACTCCAGCTGGCTTTGATGAAAACGTCCATCTGGAAATTATATAGTTGGCTTGCCTACTTCTTGACATGTAAAATTCCGAAAGAGGCGTGTTACTGCATGCTAGTTGTGATGAGTGAGTATGTATGTGAGTATGTATGTGAGTATTTATGTCAGTTGTCAGTTGCCGTTTAACTCTGTTAATTTACAAACTTCGTAATGCCACATTTTAAGTTCGCTTGGTCGCTTTAGGAAATTATAACTAGCCAGTAAATAATATTACAATTAAAAATTACCAGTATTTACGAAATGGTTCTTAAGCCATGGATTTTAAAATATTACGCTTTTATCATTGGCAGTCATTGCAAAAGATTAAACACAGCAATGCCTTCCCTTTTGACTGTCTTTATTGACATGCTAGAGAAAGTGGACAGCTGGCAACTGCACGAACACGCTCTCTTCCATGATTTATAACCACTGGAAAACGCATGCAGTTAACCATCATTCAAATGCGTTGTAGTCAAGCATTCTTAATAATAATGACAGAATGGTATCATCCTCATTGAGAATGGTTTGCACACTGCTACGGTAATCACTCCTCTTCTTTGATTTCAACTATTCTTCGACTGAAGGTGGTATTTTGAGCAATCCATTACTAACATTACCACGCATGGTATTACGGTTGACTTCAAGCCAGTTCACCAACACATGGAATATCTGCCTTTCTGGACCTAACTTTTATTACGCAAGTAAGTGGTACTTCTATCGTTTCTGAACCTATTTGGTTAAAATGTAAATCAACTATAAAACCATTTCGAAAAATTTGTTATCAGGCGCCTAAAGAGTTAGTCTAACTCTCGTATGGAAATGCTATCATGGTTTGATCATGGTCTGCTAATCTCGCCTTACGTTATTTGAGCAACCTATGTTTTTGATTCATAGTGAGTACTACTTTACGAAAACACATTAGGTACTAATAGAAAGGTAATGCAAGAAAATTGGTTTCATATTGAGGATGTAGCCGACTTCTTTCGCATTCTGCAACACATTTGTTGTGTGACAAATTTTTATCTCCATAATAAAGGAGACATTTTTAAGGCTGTACAGCATTAAAAAAACGAACAAAAAACATAACGTGTGTGTACAGTCCAGCTGGTAACAAGCAGATTTGTCATAAACTGTTATGTGTAGCACTGTATAATAACTTTGACAACACCTTTCATTACAAAGACAAAAATTCCATCCTTAATAAGTATTGTGCAAAAATGGAAGGCTCTACCTTTGCTACGAACCATTTTAAGACTTGCTGGGCTTCATTATTGGACTATTTCATTATTTCAGTTCTACTATTGTTTAAAATGTCGCCAGGTTCATGCTTCAATTCCCTAATGCTGTGGGGTTTAGTGAATTACATGATTAGAGCTGCAAGGAGTGATAAGGGCGATAAGAGTTCACAAATGAAGAAGTGATTGGAAGAGGACAGCGGTAATTGTAGCATACAGAACATGGTGATACAGTGATAGCGTGATATTTTCTAAATATGTTACATTCTATCCATATGCTGTTTCTTGAGAAAATCCATCACGAAAATCATACAACTTCAATGACTCACTACGTTTCTTGAAAATGTCTCATTATCGAATTCCATTCCATCCGACTGTCAGGTTATAAATTGTCTTTCATTCGGAATTATTATTTTCCCTCCTTTCTGAAGTGCATAAGATCCAAAAACGCGTGACTACTCTTTTAGTTGGCAATATTTCAAACATTACAGGAATAGTAACTTTATGAAAACACTCAACTTATTCAAAATATATGCATTGGTAGATTACAACGGTAATTAAATCTTTAGTGTTTTTAATTGACTCTCGTCATTCCTTAGGCCTACTTCCACAGGCGCACCCCCATTGGTTTTCTTCCAGCTGCTACGAAGCTAATGAAAAATTTTTCCATACTGCAGTGTTACTATAATGTTACAAAATTCATATTGTTGTCCATTTCAGGATCGAGGCTGATCATGTAACTGCTGATGCTTTAGTACGATTGGTGAAAAGGTTACCATCGTATTTTTTTTACTTTTTGTAAACTTGTTAAGGATTCCCGCCAAGCTTTTTGGCCGTGGGAAGTCGTGATATCAAACGCCAAGCTCTTTCGCCAAGCTAATCTCACCGACTAATACTTCAAACGTTAAATGAAATAACTGAAAATTGCACAGTAAGCAATTTTCACATATTTCATTTAACCATCGAACCATTACTCGTCGGGATTAGCTTGGTGAAAGAGCTTGGCGTTTGATATCACGACTTCCCACGGCCGAAAATCTTGGTAAGAATCCTTAACAAGTTTTGTTTTGGGGGTAGATTAAAACTATTGTATACAATGATCCGCTATCCATTGTCTCCTAGTTAGAAGAACAGAAGGCGCTCATGGTTTTTTATATGTGAAAAGCATCAACAATACTTGTTGGACATACAATCATCATAACCATTAAAAACTTACGGTCGGTTGGTTGGTCGGTTTGTTTATATATACGTCTTCTCCTCCGGAGTTAGGAAGGCTAGAAATTTGAGAAAGGTCTCGATAGACAGGAAATTACTCCGGATATCGTTTAGGCGTATTTTCGTAGTTTTAGGTAAAAGTTTTCCCCTCGAAAAAACGAAAAAACCCCTTTGGACCATTGTTGAAATGAATTTTTCGAAGTTGATTGTTAGTTTCGGAATCCTGCTATGCGGATGGTCCACAATTGTTGCGCCACGTAGGAGGCGCGTGGTCCAGTAGTGTTGTCAGTAAGATTACGGCTGGCAATACTAACAGCCGTCATTCAAGAACGAGGCACGTGCAGCTCGCTGATGGGACGATTGTTGGAGTTGCATTTTGGATATTCCTAATACAAACGACCTAATTAGCCTTAAATTTAAGTGAAATTACGTAAAGCTACGAAAAGGTTAATGCTAAATTAGGGGGGGGAGATGAGGCTTAATGGCGCGTCGACAGCTTGGTCATTAGCGCCAACCTCAGTCACAGTGCAGTGGTCCGGGTTGCCACTGCACCACACATTACAGAGATATTATTCAAACCCCTAATCTAAATCTTGTCATACATCTGTACCTCCTGCAAAAATTGAAAAACACCGGACATGAGGACAGACTTATCGCCCAATTGACGCACAATGTCATGCGGCGCACAATTAGGGCTATTTAAACAAAATATATTGATAACAGAAAAGGGTGCCAGAAATAACGAATAGTTTCTAGGTAAGATTTCGCCTTGCACGAAATCTTTTATATTAGTCAAAAATTATAGGCGACGTGTGGTTGCTGTTTCAAAGCATCACACGTAGCGGGGAAGGAGATGGCTTTTTAGTAAAAATTCTTAAAATTTGTGAAACAAGGAAACCATGTAAAGTCAGCAAAATTTATTTTATTAAAAAAACAATCTATACCAAAAGCGGCACAAAGGAGTATGCATGATAAAATTACCAAGCATGTTACAGCGCGTGCTTACAGCGTTGAAACGTCCTTGCAGCGGGGATGAATAAGGTATCTTCAAGCAAAGGCCAACTGGGGAAGAAATCGCGTGTCTCGCCTCCTGGCTCATTGTCAGTTTAGGTGCATGCCAGAAAGGCTGCACTTCTACAAGCCAAGGATGACTGGGTACAAATTGCATGCCCCGCCTCCAGGCTCAGTAACAGTTCAATCGCATGCCTGAAAGGGAATGGCTTCTTCAAGCCAAAGCCGACTGGGCTACAAATCGCGTGTGTCATCTCCTGGCTCAAGGCCAGTTCATGCATGTGCCAGAAAGAAAATACCTTTATCGAGGCTTCGGTAAAATAAGATTCGGTGATGTTGAATGAAGTGGCCTGGAGCCGGGAAACGAAACCCACATCCTCTCCCCCAGACGATCTTGTGACAAGGGATTGCATACAAAGATAAGTTACAACTTGGACACTCTTTATACGGTCCATTCAGTATATAAGACATGTTTGGTACACGCTTCATTCAGACACAACGGGAATCAGGTTGGATGAGGAAGGTTCTTGCGCCACGTAGCACGCTTAGTCCTGTACTGTAGTCAGACGTATTATGACTGACAATCTGAACAAGAGGCGAATGTAGCTATTAGGTGGCCAGACTGTTGGAGTGATTGATGGTTACCATATCGTTGGTTTATGAACTGAGTCTTAAGAAAAACGCGTACTACATTCTGATCATTTTCTTGATTGTTTTAAATGTGGAATGTCCGTCAGCAGCATAAGAGTTGCAGCATAAAAGCTCCTCGAGCGTATTTTTCAAGCCAAGGCCGGCTGGGGTAGAAATCGCGTGTCTCGCCTTTTGGTTCATTGGCAGTTTAGGCGCACGGCAGAAGGGGGCTGATTTTCTAAACGGCGAAGCCGTTTTTTGTTTAGTTAATTTGTTTATGAACTGAAGCCTAAAAAAAACGCGTACTACATTCTGATCATTTGCTTGATCGTTTTAGATGTGGAATGTCTGTCAGCAGCATAAGAGTTGTAGCATGAAAGCTCCTCGAGCGTAGCGAAACGATGCGGAACGAGCGAGCGAAGCGAGCGACTCTGCTGGTAATCATTAAAATCTTACGGTCGGTAAATATATAAATATATATATATATATATGTAGGTATATATGTACCTCTTCTTCTCTTGAAGTAGGAGGCCTAAAAATAAGAGAAAGGTGTTAATTAAGAGACAGGAAATTAATCCGGATTTCGCGTAGGCGTATTTTCGTAGTTCTAGGTAACATTTTTCCTATCGAAAAAAACGAAAAAACCCCTTTGGGCCATTGTTGAAACGAAATTTATGAAGTTGATTGTTAGTTTCGGAATATCACATCTTCCTGCTTTTTTTTTTTTTTACTTTTATTTCACTTAGCCTAAACATCTTCCTGCTGTGCCGATGGTCCACAATTGTTGCGCCACGTAGGAGGCACGTGGTCCAGTAGTGTTGTCAGTAGGATTACGGCTGGCAATGCTAACAGCCGTCATTCAAGAATGAGGCACGTGCAGCTTGCTAAGGGACGACTGTTGGAGTTGCATTTTTGAAATTTCAAATACAAACTACCTATTTAGCCTTACGTTTAAATGAAATTACGCAAATCTACGAAACGATTAATGGTAAATTAAGCCTATTTAAACAAAATGTATTGATAACAAAATGGTAAAAAATGTTTCCACGTTTCCATTTGTAAAATATTGACGTTCGATCAATAGTGTGCTATTAGCTGGTGCTCTACTCAGCAATATTCCAGCCTAATAGCGGTAAAAACTAATAGTTTCTAGGTACGATTTCGCCTTGCACGAAATCATTTATATTAGCCAAAAATTATAGGCGACATGTGGTTGCTGTTTCAAAGCATCACACTTAGCGGGGAAGGAGATGGGTTTTAAGTAAAAATTCTTAAAATTTGTGAAACAAGGAAACCCATGTAAAGTCTGCAAAATTTATTTGAATAAAAAATATTCTTTACCAAGAGCGGCACAAGGAGTATGAATGATATAATTACCAAGCATTTAGATCAAGCATGCAGCAACTCGCGTGCTACAGCATTGAAACGGCCTTGCAGCGGGGATGGATAAGGTTGCTTCAAGCCAAAGCCGTCTGGCGAAGAAATCCCGTGTCTTGCCTCCTGGCTCATTGCCTGTTTAGGTGCATGGCAGAAAGGCGATAGCTTCTTCAAGCCAAGACCGACTGTGTACAAATCGCATGCCTGGCTCAATAACAGTACAATCGTGTCCCGGAAAGGGAATGGCTTCTTCAAGCTAACGCCGACTGGGCTACAAATCGCGTGCCTCACCTCCTGGCTCATTGGCAGGTTAGTCGAACGCCAGAAAGGGGATGGTTTCTTCAAGCTAAGGCCGACTGGATACGAATCGCATGTTTCGCCCTAAGAAGCGTACGTAGCTCTTGGGTGGCCAGACCGTTGGGCTGATTTATGGTTATCATTTGTTTATCAACTAAGCCTAACGTGTGCAAGACTGCAAGGGTAGTTTTGCAGAAAATTTGTGAAACAGTGTCTTGGCGAAGATCAGCGTAGTAGCACCAGAGTATGATGGATGACGGTGTGTGGTCCTAGGCTCAATATGTACATGTACTTAAGTTGCTTTATAGTAGGGCGTTTGGCTATGGGCCATGGCTCCAATAAATTCATTATTCCCCGGCCCTTACGAAAAGCATGTACTACACTCTGACCATTTGCTTGATCGTGTTAGATATGGAATGTCAGTCATCAGCATAAGAGTTGGAGCATGAAAGCTCCTCGAGCGCAGCGAGACGACGCGGAATGAGTGAGCGAAGCGAGCGACTCCGCTAGGAAACATTTAAGCATCTAGATGTGTACATCAGCCTGACGTTTTAACCAACAAAAATTGCAACATTAAGAAACAAAATGGAAGGCAGTCTCTATAATTTCTGAGTTGATGCTCCCTTTGCCCAATATCCCTCTTTTCTTCCAATCCGTGTTTCGTTCTCTCGTGTCATATTAAAATTATTTTAGAAACATGCCTATCTTTCCTTTATATATGTTCCTGCTTATACTTCAGTTTAATCTAAAAATGGCAACTGTACAATGTGGCCATCCTGCAAAATAAAAATTGCATTAATTAGGAAAATCCGCAGAATGGTTATTTCCATCAAGTCGTGTGATAACTGGCAGAAGGGGATGCCATTAACTGGATTATCATGCGTAGTAAATCCAAATAATACTCTCCATTGAGACTATTCTGGGCTACTTTAATTTTCACTTGCTTCACACTATTTGCATCTATCAAACCTACGACAGAGTGTCCTATTATTTGGATGAGCCAGTGGCTGTTGACGTCTCTATTGTTGAATTTCAACAACGCCACTTGCCTCGTTTAACTATTTGTGCCCCAGAAACTGAAGGATTGCTAGAATACAAGAAAACGTGTAATGTGAAGGAATCTGGCTTTAGTTCTGTTTCAATGTAAGAACTCATAGGATGTGATGCTGCCCAAAAGAACTACACAAAGTTGTGGAAGGCATTGGATTCCAAAAAAGTGGTTGACTTCTTTGCTGTAAAAGATGTAAGTAAATAGTTAAGTGTGTTTCACATAATTGAGGTCACTATTTAAGCAAATTTCATGAAACATAAATAAAGCATTGCTTGCCTTGTCCATAGATTGTAGCTTATCTAAATTGTTCAGTCCATAGTGCTGTTGCTCATCAGCGGCATTTGTTTGCTTGGAAGTATAAGGGGAATATTTGGCATGTTAAGTACTTTTCATTGCTAATGATATCTGGGCAGAAATTAGTGGCAGGAAAAGTTTAGCCTCGGCGCAAATAAACCATGAATTGACAGGCCTATACCTTACTGTCCTTCCTTTCTTGATATAAACACAACAGACCTTGGTATAATTATACATTAGCTTATGGTTACTTTCTTAAATATCGAACCGTAACCGTACTGATAATTATGCAGCAAGACAGGTAGCAATGTACCCACGTATCAACTAGAAACTCAAGATAAGCCACGTTGAAGAAGAAAAATGGAAATAGCCAATTAGCACAGCAATCTCGTTTCACCATGAATAGGGTCCACACTTTCAGGGAGAGTACGAGACTTAGCTAGCTGAAATCGAGATACGTACATGTAGGGTTCGACCAAATCCGGGTAAATACCCGACCCGGTACCAGGTAATGCTATTTTTGACCCGGCTCGGACTCCGTAAAAATTCGACCGAGTACAAACAGGGTAATAATTATTTGTTGAAAAAATTATTTTTATTTTCATAGCTTCATTTATACCTTCTGGATCACCATACAACTACTTGAATGCAATAGATATTCGTTAGTGTGCACAGAAAAAATTAGATAAATTGCTTTAATAGTTTCGGAGACCCAATTTTTTTAAATTATGGGCTGTAAACGAACTAAAATTGAAAATCTCCGTGTTGAGAAAACGCGTTCGTAAGTCGGCGATAGTTACGCTAAAAGTCTTTGTTCCCACCTGATGAGCGATAGTGTGAAGGTTTATAGGCTCCTTTTCCATTTTAGTTGTACATCGCAGCTGCTGTTTTAATTTTTTAATGTTATGAAACATCATCTTTCTCGTGATTTTCAAAAACGAACTGTACATAAGCGCTCACGTGAAATCCGAAGCGCACTATGGCGGCCATTGTGATATCGAGGGGGGGGGGGATTGAGGCTTAATGGCGCGTCGACAACTTGGTCATTAGCGCCAACCTCAGTCACAGTGCAGTGGTCCGGGTTGCCACTGCACCACACATTACAGAGATGTTATTCAAACCCCTAATCTAAATCTTGTCATACATCTGTACCTCCTGCAAAATTTGAAAAACACCGGACAGGAGGACAGACTTATCGCCCAACTGACGCACAATGTCATGCGGAAGATGGAACCGACGACGAACACCATCAAGATGGCGAGAATCAACAAGTAAGTGCCGGACCGTAAGTGGCCGTCGACACCAAGAACATCCAGGAGGGTCAACCCCCCGCAAAAGGAAACAGTGAGTAATCGGGTGTGACCAATTCGCAAACGGGCCAACACAACCTCCTCACGGCGACTGCGGCGACACGCCGAGTGCCACTCCTCGACAGTGCCTTTAATGGCCCGTAACTTATTACCGTCCTGTCTGTCCCACAAGGTTTGCCAAAAAGCGTGTAACCTCAGACGCAGAGTTGGAAAGGCATCTGAGGGAACAAGGCTGAGATCCCTACCGAGAGGGCCAGAAAGGGCCCCTTTCGCAGCAGAATCAGCTTGTTCATTCCCTGCTATCCCAACATGGCCCGGGATCCAGCAGAAAAGCACGGTTTTCCGCTGGCCAGGCAAGCGGGAAAGCAAAGCTTGGACACGTTGTGTCAAGGGGTTCCAAGGATTGTAATTCGCCAAGGACTCCAGGGCACTCATGGAATCACTAAAGACAATGAAATGTGTGCCCTGAAGGTCAAGGATCCATTCCACCGCCAAACCAAGAGCCAAAAGCTCTGCAGAGAACACAGAATAGCTTGATGGAAGGCGATGGGCAACCGTTACACCCTTACACACACAAGCATACGCCACGCCAACGTCGGACTTCGACCCATCAGTAAACAGGCGCTGATAACCGGCGTACTGAGAACTCAGCCGCAACCGGCGTACTGAGAACTCAGCCGCCGGAACTCCTGTAAGTACCTTGCTGGTAGAGTGGAACCCTTCGGGAGGGACGCCAGAGCAAAAATGAAACTGCCACCTGGGACAAGCCAAGGGGCAACTGGCATTCTCCCAAGCCTCAAGACGCAGGGCATTTCAAAGGCTATCTCCTGACAGGACTGCTGGAGCCTATCGCGGAAATCACCCTTACCCACCCTGCGTCTACCGACTCGCAAGTCTGGCCCAAAAACCATGGACCAAGCAGGACTGGATTGCACAGCACGCAAACGCACAGCATACTGAATGGCAAGCTGTCGCCGACGAATGGCCAAAGGTGGCTCCGAGGCCTCAGCATAGAGGCTGACCACTGGAGAAGTTCGAAAAGCCCCAGTCGCCACACGCAGGCCACTGTGATGCACAGTGTCCAACATCCGGAGAATGGAGTCACTAGCTTAATCATAGACCATACACGCATAATCAAGTTTGCTGCGGACAAGGGCTCGGTAGAAGCGCAACATGGCAGCGCGATCGGCACCCCATGAAGTGCCCGACAGGACCCGCAAGATGTTAAGCTCCCGCAAAGCCTTGTCTTTAAGCTGACGTAAATGTGGAAGCCAAGACAACCTGGAATCGAACACCAGACCCAGGAAACGTGCCTGTGGGACAACAGGAATTTGTGCCTGTCCCAAGTACAGGCAAGGATCCGGGTGCAGTGTTCGTTGGCGGCAAAAGTGGATGCACACAGTCTTGTCCAGAGAAAACCGGAAACCATTACTTACCGCCCAGGTCTGGACTTTGTTAATTGCCAGCTGTAGCTGCCGCTCGCAAGTCTGCTTGCGAGCTGCCCGAAAGCGCAGGCCGAAGTCATCGACAAACAATGACTGGGGAACAGCAGCTTGCTGAGCAATGGGGTTGATCCCTATAGCAAACAAGACGACACTAAGAACACCTCCTTGAGGCACACCATTCTCCAAGACAAACGGGCGGGAAAGAGTCGCCCCGACACGAACGTGAAAAGAACGGCCTGAGAGGTAAGCAGAAAGCAACAGTGGCATCTGTCCCCTCAAGCCATAGTTATAGAGATTACGGAGAATCCCATAACGCCACGTCGTATCATACGCCTTCTCCAAGTCAAAGAAAACCTGAACCAGATGATGACTCAGGCGAAAAGCCTCCCTCACATCTGATTCAAGGGCAACTAGATGATCGATAGTTGACCGAAATCGTCGAAAGCCACACTGGGACACAGATAAGAATCCCCGTGATTCTAACACCCACACCAACCGCTCACTGACCATCCGTTCCATAAGTTTACAGACACAGCTAGTCAGAGCGATTGGGCGATAACTGGAAGGAGAAGTAGGGTCTTTGCCCGGTTTTACAATCGGGATGACCATGCTGTCTTCCACGCTGCCGGAATAGAGCCCTCTGCCCACACACGGTTGAACATCCCCAGCAAGAACTGCTGGGAGGCAAGGGTCAGATGTTTCAACAGTTGATAGTGAACATCATCAGGCCCCGGGGCGGAGTCATGCGACTTGGACAAAGCTGAAACAAATTCCTGCCAGGTAAATGGTAAATTGTACTCCTCTAGCCCATCGGAGCGAAAGTCAAGAAAGCGAGCCTCTTCTCTACGCTTAATCCCGAGGAAACCAGGATCATAATGGTCATCACTCGAGACCTGCGCAAATGCAGACGCAAGACAATTGGCGATATCTGGCACACGAGAGATCACGGTATTCGCCACCTTCAGCTGTGAAACCGGGGAAGGCACGCTCCTCCCCGAGATCTGGCGCACCTTCCGCCACACCTGCTGAGAAGGCGTGGAGCGCGTGATCGACAAAACATAAGCTGCCCACGAAGCACGCCTAGCCTCACGAATGACATACCTGGCACGGGCACGACAGCGCTTAAACGCTACAAAGTTGCCAGTAGTCGGGCTGACCGTGAATGCACGCAACGCTCGCCGGCGGGCCTGAATGGCCTGCCCGCAAGCAGGCGTCCACCACGGAACAGGAACCCGCCGCGGCTGTGTGGACGTACGCGGGATAGTAGCATGAGCAGCAGCAAGGACCACATCAGTGAAATGAGTGGAAAGTTCATCCACATCAGAAAAGTCCTCAACCGCACGCTGAAACACAGCAGCCTCAGCAAAGGCTGACCATTCAGCACACTTAAGCGCCCACCGGGCTGGCCTGGAAGCCACAGAACCCCCTTGTGATGTGGACAACACAATGGGGAGGTGATCGCTTCCATGCAGATCGGCAGTGACAGCCCAAGTGAAGTGAACTGGGATGGCCAGCGAGCAAAAGGCTAAGTCCACCGCTGACCAATTGCCCGTTGCCAAGTTACAGTGTGTCATGGCTCCATCGTTCAGGATGCAAA
>JAHWFP010040069.1:0-11989 GCA_023313725.1 Lithobius niger | reverse complement strand
CCATCGTTCAGGATGCAAACGGACCCCCTCCGCATCCACTCCTCAAGGATCCTTCCCTTGTTGTCAGTATTAGGTCCTCCCCACTGGACATGGTGGCTGTTAAAGTCGCCCAGCAAGAGGAACGGGGCAGGAAGCTGTCGAACCAGGTCCTCCAGGTCACCAACCCCAAAGACCTCATCCGGTGGCAAATAAAGCGAACAGACAGTAATATCCAATTGGAAAGAAACTCGAACTGCTACCGCCTGAAATCTAGTGTGCAGAGGCACACTGGCATGCGGCTGAGAGTGTTGAACCAGCACTGCAACACCACCATGTGCACGTGGCACAGGGTCTGCATCCAGACGGTAGACAGAGTAACCCTTAACAACCGGATTATCCGACGCCTTAAAGCAAGTTTCCTGAAGGCAGCAGCACTGAGGTCGCCAATGCGACAAAAGCAGCCGCAGCTCTTCTGCATGGGTCCGATAACTTTGACAGTTCCACTGAACGATGGTATGCGCAGGCATTAGGGCGGGCTTAAGACAACACCATCCTCCTCAACTCCTCCTCTGGGCGATCCGAAAACATCTGAATCCTCACCCGAATCAAAAGACGGAGTGAGGTTCAGAACAAAGTTGTCCTCGGAAGGAGGAAAAAGTTCCGGAGAATTAGAACAGGAAATCTCTTCCTGCTCCATGGGCACCATTGGTGAGTGAAATCGCCCGTCAGCCAATGAGAGCGCGCCAATCGGTCACGTGGTGCCAACTGGCCAAAGAGGGAACACGATCTTCCAAATGCTATGGAAAGGCAACTCGAGACTGCCAGAAACAGCCTCTTACATTCCATCTGGTTGGCCAATGCCAAACGGGCATCGAGAAAATGTGTTGAGAGGCCCGGATATAGGGGAATTCCAGCTTTTCAGTGAACCCAAGATGGCGGCGCCCAGTCAATTGGTTCGATCGCTACCGCTGTTGAAAATGACCAGTTTTTAGTTCTTGAACTACGGAAAAAGGAATGAACACCACATTTTTGCAGTTTTTAGTGAGACTGCACTCAACCAAAGTGCTTTTTATAAAATTATAGATATCGTTAACAACGTTTTGTTTACAGACATCGATGCACAACATATCGGGTAGCGAATTTCAGCTTCTCTCATGTCGATATTTTAGCCGAAAATTTCATTTTTCGACCCGCACTTCCCCATAAGTTTTGACGTATATATACGTCGTTACTCCACTCGGGCCAAATCGTTGCTTAAAGGATTAAAGCCAACAAAGGCCTATTGGGACCAAAGTAACCAAAATGCATTTTATTTTTCATTTCACTTTATAATAAAAAAAAATTTGGAACAAAGAATTGCTGGTCAATTTAGTTTTTGACTTCACTTTAATTAATAACATAAAGTTTATAATTAAAAAATTTGGAAGAAATAATTACTGGTATTTTACAGTTTTTTAAAGTTGGTTTCCTCCTTTTATTTGCTTCCGTTCATTGTTATACTATGCGCAATACAAAACTGGATGAAAGCAAAATGAAAATGAGTGAAAACAAAAAAAAAGAACAAAACCAAAGTAAAAAAGCTGCATATTAAACATAAAGCAAAAATTGAAAATCTACGACCCGGTTTTACTACCCGGACTCGGCTCGGTGGATATTCATAATTGCACGGACTCGGCTCGGACTTGGCTCGGACTCGGCTCGGACTCAGTTTTTTGTTACCCGGTCGATCCCTACGTACATGTTATTGGTTAATTGTCAAGTAGCTGCATGCATAAATGCATCCAAAAGCAACTTCTGTCGGAGATTTAATACTACATTGTAAAATTAATATTGATTCATTGGGGTTAATGGTGCGTTGACAGGTAGGTCATTACCGTCAACCTCACAGTGCAGAGGCTGCAGATGCCACTGTGCCACACATTAGACATTCATTGGGTGTGCTGGATCATCACTATTCTTTTATTTAAAAACAGGTCATGTCGATTCTCTCAATTGAATTAACATTATACGGACATAATGAGTCTTGCTATCCCACCAGAATGAATCTCAAAGCTGTGTGTTACTCTTCACTCATATTGCATATTAGATTGTAGTAGGTCCAACAAGAAGAGGCCAGCAGTTCCTTCGATAGATAACTAGTTGTCAGTAGTTCGTTCCAGTAAAAAAATAACACAGAACGAAGAACACTACAAACATAGTGCAAACTGTTACACAGTGGCAAAAATAGAAAGCTATTTCTATCAAATACCACACGTGTTATCTTGCAAACGAGTATCGCCAGAACCGCGAACCCAAGAATGAAAACGGGCCAGCGTGTTAATTCTTTGGCCAGCGAAAAGTTGAAATTGCCACATTGTTACATCAACTAACAATTTGTTCTATTCGGTTATCTCGCTGGCAAGTCTTAATTGACGTCATGCACGAAGCTTTTTTTCCCCCAAGGTATGGAACGCTCAAGCCAAAGCAATAGCCCGTAAGTGGGAGAGGGTTCAGTGGACGGGGAAAGGCCCGAGTGTTGGGCAGTGTCCGTTAGACCTGTTCTTGTCATTCTAATGCTATATTAACTAAACAAATAAGAAGGGGAGCAGTGTGTCTGTTACATTATGCATATTTTTTAAGCACTAACTGATCCTAAAAGGTACGCTTGTTTGGTTGTTTAGGGAGGAGACCAAATCAGGTTTTGAAAATTCTTGAAAACGCGGAAGGGCAGGAGGAATGGGAAGACAGTATTTAATTCAATTACCTATCTAAATTCAGCTACGTGTAGCAAAGGGGAGGAGAAGTTGAAGAGGGATGGTAAGAGGAAGCAAGAGACGAAAGCTGGAGGGAACAGGGCCGTAAACTAGGAAACAAATACTAGTGAAACAAAGCCATGGGCTAAAAAGGGTATAACTGCTAATTTTAATATAAAAAAGAAACAAAAAATACCTATAATGTGACAATACTAAATTAAAATGTACAGTACAAACCGACGAACACAGTAGAAGTTATCTGTATGGTTTCTACTGTCATGAATAATTTACTTACTGCTGTGTATTGTTGCCAGTACAATAGCTACCATTTTGCAGTACAAAAAAGCAAAACTTATTGTCGGACTATAGGAATGTAAAAGACCATAGAAACCATAGACGACAGCACAATTTGTGTATTGTTCGTACTATCCTGAAATACTTACTTACTGTTCATCTATTGTTTCCATTACAATAGCATTTGTTTTACAATACAATAGGAAAGAATACTTATTGTCGGACAATACAAAATTCTAACGGACATTACCAACCATAGATGACAGCTGAAGTTGTCTATTGCTTGTATTGTCGCAAATCCCCTACTTACTATTCATCTATGGTTTTACAATAGAAAACTGCAAATCATATTGTAAAACAATACAAGATTGTGAAATAATACAAACCATTGAAATTGTCTATGGTTTGCACTGTCCTGTATTGTTTATTTACAGTAACTGTTCATCTATTGTTTCCTGTACAGTAGAGAACAGTAAGGGGCAAAAAAGAACAATAAGATTTATGGTAAGACAATAGAAAACTGTAGCGGACAATAACAGACCATACAATACACTGCAAAACAATAGACGACCTATGAGTATTAGGTAATTGTTCGTATTGTTTGTTTACCAGGGATATATTGTGAAACTTAGAGACCTGTATTCACTGCAGGAAATCACTCAGAATACCTAGATGTCAAGAATGAATATCTTTTTTTTTGTAACGCAATTTTTGGTCTGCCATTAGTACAGTCATTTTAGGGTTTACCTTGACAGAAACTTCACCAGAAGTAAAAACTTGGTACATGTATAGTATGGATAGGCAACCTATTAGCCCTGCGGGCCACAACTCAAAAAAATAATGGTATTAAGGGCCAAGCCCTTAAATGGCGACAATAAAACAGCTGCAATGGTAGTATTTTTTTTAATTGAACTGTCAAGTATATATACACGACGTAAATATCTACTTGACTTTTTTAGTTGCTTAATTCATTCATATCTAAATGATAGAATTTAATTTTTATACGGAGTTTTGTTTAAGACTCATCTGCATGTGACATATTTTTAGCTTGGATGACACAATGTGGTCCGGTTGCAACAGTTTTTTTTAGGCTGTGGTGGGCCAGAATTAGGGGGTCGGAGGGTCACATGTGGCCCATGGGCCGGGTGTTGCCCATGCCTGGTGTATAGTAATAGTTGCTGCTAACAACATATAAAAAATTAACATCTGTAAAAGTTATCCATGTTGAAAATGGCGACTGATAATAGGTTTTTTTTTGATAAAATGCAGCAACCATACAAGATACCAATACACTTTCCAAACAAATTTATTCTTCAGAGAAAAATATGAACAAAACAGCTGGTTCATATGCAGGGTGTTTAAAAAAACACTACACATCGAAGTTTTCTAACTCCAACAACCATTCCCCGTTGCTATAACGCTTATCCCTGACCTCAGTAAAAAAATTATGAAAGTTATTCCTGAAAGTTATGAAAGGTTTCCTGACCTCAGGAAAGAAAGCTTTTATTTGCATTTCAAATAAGAACGCAAAAGGTAACAAAAGCATGTGACAACCCTGGTTGGTGGGTAAGGGGGACCAAAACAAACAAAAGCCCTTACTTAGATTTCAAGTAGAACGGAAAAAACCCATTTATTTGTCCATCAAGTAAAATAGCTAAAATGTAGGTTTTTTGCAGTATTTTGATTCTAAATAAAATTGCAAAAGGAAAAAACGCATGTGGCAACTCTGGTTGATGGAGGAGGCCACATGTAGTGCTGTAGTATAACATAGCTTCTGCGGCCTCTTATCCCTGATACCCTGTAGGAATTGAATCCACTGTCCTGTATTGTTAATTTACTCTTAAGCTATTCTTTCCAGTACAGTAGAGAACAGTAAGGTAAGAACGCACCTTACGGTGTTGGGTCACGGCTCGGAAATAAACCAAACTGAATTGAATTGAATTGAGAACAGTAAGGAGCAAAAAACAATATGATTTATGGTATGACAATAGAAAACTGTAACGGACAATAACAGACCATACAATACACTGCAAAACCATAAACAACCTATGAGTATTTGGTTATTGTTCGTATTGTTTGTTTACCAGGGATATGTTGTGAAACTTAGCCACCTATATTCATTGCAGGAAATCTTCCAGAAAGCCTAGATGTCAATAGTGAATATCTTTTTTGTAACGTAATTTTTGCCTGCCATTAGTACAGTCATTTTAGGGTTTACTTTGACAGAAACTTCACCAGAAGTAAAAACTTGGTACATGTATAGGATGGATGTGCAACTTTTTTAGCCTGTGGTAAAAAACAAAGCCCTCAGTTGAATTACCTTGTACCATGATATGGCAAATATATTATGGCCCTTTTATAGACCGAGCCTAAAAACGGCATGTAACATTCTGTAAATGTTAATCCTTTTACAGCTGTCTACGCGCCATTAAGCCTCATCCCCCCCCCTTTTATATCAGTGGTTAGGGACTTACTAATACCAAGTACTTTTTGTAGAGGTAGCTGCTAACAATGGAGGCACATGGCAACATACTGAGGCTCCACCTATAGTGACTGTATCAAACAGCTTTGGGTATAAAGGCCCAACGCCACCATTATGAATGACTGAGGCTTCTTCAAACCAAACTATGTGCATGAAGCAAATTTAATGATAGGGAAACTATTTTTTTAATTCTGGTATTTCAATTATGTTTTCCAATTGATTTGTTCATCAGGCACAAACTCCAGAGGTTATTTTACATTTCCTATGAAATCGTGTGGTGCATCTTCAAACTAAATAAAATTACACTCACTACTCCTCTTCATAACGTCAACACTCAACAAAGACTAAAACGTTACTTCCTTCCCTGAACAGGCGCAGTATGATACCCGATGTGCTGCATTCACAGCCTTGGTTTTTTCATTCCTTCTTGCAAATCATATGTAACTTCGTATATGAAATGCAAAGGCAAATAGGCTTGCACTAACTGATAACGAATTCCTCTAATAATAAAAATGAAAGACTTATAATGTAAGTATAGCCTTCTTGTTGCGTAACATAAGATAATGCCCTTTTACGGAGCTGTGCAGAGAGCTCAGCAAAGAACACGGAATATATTTTAGGAAGATATGGTCTGTGAGCAATTCTAAAATCTATTAACCTAACCAAAAAATGTATTTTCAGATTTACATTGGCACTGATGATGAATCTGTTGACTTGAAAACGTATTTCTTGCATCCACTTCAATCAGCCCGTGCCATTTACCTCAAAATGGAGCAGGTAACAGAAACTTAGGTTTGAATGAATACATAAGCATATAATAATGCAATCTAACTACTAAAATCACGTCACCCAACTAAATAATAAATTTCAAACTTACGTTTCATTTTTCACTACAATTTTGTCGCTTATGCGTCACAGACCTCAACTACTGCCAGGAAATGTTGCATTCTTATTGATTCAGGGTATCGTTATGCATAATGTTAAAGACATAATACCAGTATGACTTTACTTGACCAGGTCGTCAGATTTATAATGAAGCACTTACATTATTTTTTTGCTGTCATTACTACGATGTGAAAAATTGGTGTGGGATCATGTAATACGTATATTTTGTAAGGCTCGGTCAAATTTAGTTACCTTAAAAAACATTTATTATTAAGTAAGAGATATTCGTGAGTCCTAGTCGATTTAACGGTTATAATTGCTCGGGAGCGAGAAACGGCTAGTCCACTATCGAGGGGGTGGAGGGAAACACGAGTGGGCGAAGCCCACGAGTTTATCCCTTCAGCCCGAGATAGTGGACTAGCTATTTCGAGCTCAAGAACAATTATAACCATTAAATTTACCAGGACTCACGGATATGTATTTTAATGCTAAGGTGTGACGTTGAGCTAATTTATCGTGTGATTAGAGTTTTTTAAAGACTTATTTCAAGAATTTAAGACTTTTTTACATGCGATTTATGTAAATTCCTGAACGGAAGTTCCGGTTTAGAAACGGGGTTGGAAGCTTCTTGTGTATGAAGGCCGACCGAAGGGGAGAGACGCTGCGTAATACCGATGTTTGTGTTTAAGGTAAAACTGTAGTTTTTCTACTTTAATAGTTTAAATAAGATGAGTATATAAAATGCGCTACTCGCTTGAGTCTCGTAGGTTTTTAGGTGAATTTCAAAGCGTCAGTAGCCTAGTTTTTGTACCGTCGGAAACGAAAGAGGTTTAGGCCATTCCTCCGTGGGTGGGGGTCTAGCAAAGTACGCGAGTTTTTTTTTTCGTGTTAGGATAGAAAGAAATGTGTCGCAGGTTGTAAATATGCCTGTTTATGCTGGTTGCCTTTGTGTTGTGTACGGTTTTTAAAAAAGTCGGATCATATGTCACATGGTGGATCAGGGGTTGTGTAGACCCCTGTAAAAAGTGTTAGATTATCAAAAAAGTGTGGTTTATCAAAATTAACCCACTGTCACGTGTGTGGGTTTTCACATAACCGTATATAACTACTACACTTTTAGCATGGGAATGTATTAGCGTGACATCACCACAGTGCATTAAGTAATAGATATCCGTGAAGTACACCCGGTTATCCAGAAATAATTGATAGTCTGTGAGAAAGGGAACAGTCCAAAGATTGAGGGGTGGTGAAATCGAACGAGCGCGCCAGTACAAGTTCGATTTTGCTACCCCTCGATCTTTGGACTGTTCCCTTTCAAGCAGACAATCAATTATTTCTGGATAACCGGGTCTACTTCACGGATATGTGTTTTAATGCTAAGGTGTGACGTCGAGACAACATATCTAGTTATTTGAGATTAAAAAAAAAATTATTTCAAAATTTTATTTGAATCATGACGTAAATTCCTGAACTCAAACTTCCGGTTTAAACTTCCAGTCTGCGAAAGTCTCATGTACGCGAGGACGTCCCTATATCCAGTCCCAGTCACCGACGTTTGTGTTTAAGGTAAAACCGTACTTTTTCTACTTATTAGTATAAATAAGATATCTTCGCTGAGTCTCGTAGGTTTTTAGGTGTGTTTAGAAAGTGTCAGTATTCTAGTTTTCGTACCGTCGGAACGAAAGGTTGTCGGGTCCGGCTTGGACGATTCCTTCTTGGATGGGGGTGGGGAGGGGGCTAACATCGTACGTGAGGTTTTTTTTTTCGTGTTAGTGCGAAAAATGTCGCCGGGTTACAAATGTGCTGTTTGCTTAAGTATCGTATGTTTTTAGGTGTATTTAGGTGTGTTTACAAGTGTCGGTATCCTAGTTTTAGTACTGTCGGAGCGAAAGGTTGGTGGATTAGGGCCATTCCTCCATGGGTGGGGTCCTAGCATGGTAGCCTACAGCGTGGTTTTTTTTTCGTGTTAGTACGATAAATATCGCAGGTTGCAAATGTGCTTATTTATGTTGGTTGCAATGGGATGTGCTGGTTGAATTTGTGTTGTGTTCGGTAGTTTTGCAAAGTATGTCACATGGTAGAGCAGTGGTTGTGTAGAGCGCGGAAAAAGTGTTAGATTATCGAAAAAGTGTGGGTTATCAAAATTAACCCACGGTCACGTGTGTGGGTTTTCAGATTAACCGTATATAACGGCTACACTTTTAGCATTGGGATGTGTTGGCGTGACGTCACCACCGTGCATTCAACATAAATATTCCATACTATATATTACAGATGACCAGATTAAACACTTGCAGTCATCCTTGTGTTAGTTCCGACACTTTCAATGACTGTGCAACCAGATGTTCTTTAAGCCGGCTTCAACAAACAATAAATTGCAGGTAAAATTAATCGTAACTTTACATAAGTGCACTGCATATTTGAAGATGAATAAAGTGTGCACGTACGTATGTTCGTATAGTACATACTTTTTAAAATAAATATTAACAACGTTAAATACGTTAAATATGATTGTTGGGAATAGCATAATTATTGAACCGTTGTGTAATGATAAATGCATGAATGTATAACAAGGTGTATCATACGCAAGGAAAGGAAGGATATAAAGGAAAATGGCACGTCAACACAATCGTTATTTGTGCACAATTTTCACAAATCTGTCCACATTTTGGTGAACAAAACAGTACCCACCTGAAAAGCTACAGACATATAACCATTAGAAAAACGTGGCAAGGGAGAGTGTAAGTGCAGACAGCACAAAGAAGAAGGCGAGGCTAAAGAGTCATAGAGAATATATATAGCAGATGTGGCTAAATAGCCACAGGGGAAAAAAGGAAGGTGCTGCGAAAGCGACATAGAAGTGCAAAACAGAAGATGTGACCAAATGGCCGCATGAACCAATGAAGAAGATGCAGTTAAAGTTCCATAGAGTATAAACGTGCGGCAAAATGAGGCTTTGATAGGTTGTGTATCAGAATACCTATCCTTTATTCTCCCAGAACTGCTAAAGTAAGAAGGGGAAGGGGTATAACTCTTGATCATGAAATTTCGTATTACGTGAAGAATTTGAAGAAATCAAACCAAATCTATGGTGAGTAAGTCTTGGAGGAAGGTTCAAAAGAGCTATTTCTGAGAAATTTCAAGACAAAAGTCTGTCGAATGATATATCACTCGAAAAGCTTTGTCAATCCTATCAAATATTGTTGGCAAGGTTGATTTATATTGTCAAACAGAAAGGTGTTATGTTTAAGCAAAATTAGACATTATTAATTTCAACAAGAGGTGTTCAATGCAATTAAATTTTAAAATAGCGGTCTGACTTCACCACGTGCATATAATTTGTTGATTTAGGTTTATTAATAAAGCCTCGTCAAACTTTAAGGTTGTGCCGAAATATTTTAAAAATTAGAACAGTTCTTGATGTTCCACCCTATGTCATAAGGTATTATCAAATATCATGTAGTGCTCAACTAACATTTGTATAAACAAAGTGTCTTAGCATAAATTAATATGTTAAGAGCACATTATTTGCTGGTGGTAAATGGAACAGCTTCATTAAAAAAATCAAATAGAACAAATTAAATGAAACTGTGTATATATATAGTATACGTAGTTGACCATAAACCGATGGCTGATGATGCCTTATGACATTGGACGAAACATTGAGTTTTAATTTTTCTAATGTTTTTGTGCAACTTTTATGTTTGACGAGGTTTTATTAACAACCTTAAATTAATAAAATTCTATACACGTGTTCAAGGCTAGCAACTCTTTTTAAATTTAAAAGAAAATTTAGTAGCGACTGTCCTCAAAGATTGTATACCATTCTAGCCATCAGCAATTTTTTGACATCATAAACCAATCTCAATTTACGATTAGTAAAAACTATCGGCGAATGAAGGACAAGTACTTCCATAACAAAATTTCAATGAATATAACATAAAATTTAACTTAATTTATTATGGAAAATGTAACAGCATCCCAATGACAATGTCAATATTCTCTGAGACGGGAATTAGACATTTTCCTAGTGATTGGCGAGCTTCAACCAATGGTCGCGTAGGCAACATTCTCAATAGAATACCGCTTTAAAATAGGAAGAGGTTCTATCATATTACCATTCATGTGGTGATAGGGAGCTACAATTATTGTTCCTGTTTCTCGCAAATAGTTTTTATTTATACTAAATATGGATTATTTTGTAATGTCAAAAAACTCAAGAGTTTCTGACGTAAGAAAAAAATATAAAATAATTTTAAACTGAAAACGATAAGATGTTCTAAGCTGCCTTCAGGTACATTTAGAATGAAAGCCCTGGGAGTGGTTCTAACAAATTTCATTTCGGAAATTGGGTCTCTGTAACACCTAATTAAAAAAGGTCTTTTCAAACCAAACAACTTCTATTTGGAGATTGTTTTGATATCGCCAACATATCCAAATATATTGGTCTATCAAAAAATTCAATAAGTGACCGGGATAATATTGTTAAACCTCCTCACAACCATTTGAACTTCACTAATTATTAAACGATTTCCACTGAAAATATTACATGTCCAAATTTGATGAAAGTTGTCAAGCTGTTATTTCTGTATGTGTGAGCTGTTATTTCTGTATGTGAGAGGGCAACTTTTTGATGATATCTGAGGCAATGTTTAGCTAATTGAATGTAACAAAGGAACAATTTTTTGTCAGGCTCCTTTAATTTTGCTTGATCATCACTGTTTTCTGGTGTACAATATAAACAAACTTTGCAAAACAAAGATGCTTAGTTTGGCAAAGGTTTATGAATAATCTTTCACTCGAACTACAGCTTTTAAAATTTTTTGAAATATGGTTTTTTGCACCCTATCCATTTAAGTGATACACACATCCCGACCATCAAGTGCTGGGTGTTGTTTAAATGTAAGAACTATTCATACAAATGTATCTTCTTAACTGTGTACACAACATGACCAATTTTCGATATGTTAACTCATTTAACACTTTGAACTTACTGTTTAAATCTTTACCAAAACTGGTTAAAGCACCCTTGCCGTTTGCTTTGCCACTACTCTGGCATTAAAAATTCGTACTTTACGTAGTTTAATTGCTACCAATACAACACACAATTGGTATACTTTCTGCCAATATAGTAGCTACTTTGAATTATTGCTGTTTGTTTGTTACTTTGCACAGATTTTTTTTGCAGCTCGTATATTAAAAGAGATATTTTTATGTTGAAAAGGTTTACATTTCATGAGAAACAGTCAATTTGCTCGCTCAATCCAAATATCTCTTTTCTCAGAAACATGTCATTGATCACCTTTTAACTTCTAGATGTCAAATATGGTGAAATGATGTTTTTAGATGCGTTAAAAGTGATGCCCATAATAACTTAAAACCATTGTGTGTCAGATAGCAAAATAAAAATGAACAATGTATATGTAATTTAAATTCTGGTAATCCTGTTTTTCTTATAAGCTTTTAGTTTATGCACGATAATAAACGATTAATTTTATTTAAATAAAATATTTTACAAGAAATTATAAAACTGTCACATTGAAAAATAGTATTTGTCAGTTATTTGAGGGTAAAAAATATCCCCTTAAAGGTTGCCTAAGACAATATAATCCAATTT